>JBBYHM010402970.1:0-12998 GCA_038381775.1 Adansonia rubrostipa
TGTGATGGGTAACCTCTAAGCTTTAAAATTTTGATATGTGTATTGGTTATTCATGTTGTGATTATTAATGCTTTATTTAAAAAAAATGTTTGTAATGCAAAATTGTTTAATGAAAATCCATATTTTACATTTTGAGCCACTATGAGCTTAAATGTGCATGCATTTGATGATTCTATGCTTAACGATTATATGTTAAATCGATTTGTGAAATATTGTTATAAAGCATAATTTAAGAATGATTTATGCATAAAAGGTTAATTTTGATAAACTTCATGTCATAAGTCATTAAAAAGCTCTATTGCATGACTAAATTATATGCATATCCTTAGGGGGAGCATTTAGCGCTTACTTATAAGATATAATGCTATAAACATGCATTAGTAAGTTCTTAAGTCTTTTTAATACTTAATATTCAACTATGCTTGTGTGAGACTTAGGATGTTTGATTATTTTGTAAGTTCATGATTTATGGCTCAAGCAAGTTGGTAAACATTAAAAATACTTTTTAAACATGTGCTTAAGTGGTTTGAATGAAAATCCTTTAATTGCATATTGCCTTACTTATGTGACCAAACATGCCAATTCATTGAAACTTGATTTTAAAGTCATTTTAATCCAAACTTTGATTATTCATATGAGTTTTAAATGCTAACATTCAAAAGTTTATATTAGAATATAAAATCGTAGGTTTTGCAATGCCAAATTGCATATTTTTCTAAGAATTTTTTGAAACACTTAAGGCACATTTCGATTCTTAGAGTCTGGTATTGATACAATGAACCAAAACCCAAAAAAACACAGCTTGTATTGATACAATGAACTTGGTATCGATACAAAACTATGTGTATCGATACAAAAGCCCCCTTTATCGACACAACTAATGAATATTGGCCAATTTCGTTTTTTTTTTTTTGGCTTTTAAATGTAAAATTGGTCTCCTTAATAAGTTTTCACTTGAAATCCTTCAATTTTATGATTTCTAAACATTGTTTCATAACTCATCACATGCTTAATCATTATATTTGATTCATTTCACGAATCAAATACATTAAGTGCTCATATTGCCTCATAATGCTTAAAAATACAAATTTTTCTATATATCATTAGTTTTTTTAATTGGTATCAAATACGGTTGATGTTCTTCTTTCATCAATATTTGGCATCACTTATTTCAAAATGTCATTAAGCTCATTGAACATCTTTTGTTCCTAACAAAACCTAAGCTTATTGAATATTCTTTTATAATTAAAATCTTGGTATCTCTAATGCTTATCTTTTGCCAAGATTGTTTTTAAGTTTTGCAAGGTTAATAGAGATAAATACATCCTTGAAAGATGAACACTTGCATGGCAAAATAAAGCAAATTAAGCATGCAACCACTTCAAATCAAACCAAAACCATCAAGGAATGCTCAAACGCTAGAAATGATGATCCTTCAAGTTCCAATGAGCATATCATCAAAGTTTGGTAAGGTTGAGGTAATCATCAAACAAATGCTATAAAATTCTTATCCCTTAGCATTAAGTTTGGGGACAAACATGAGTCAATTATATATATAATTGGTATTCTAGTATGTAATGTATGCTTAAAATGTTTGCTTTGAATGAATCTTTCAACATGTTTAAATGCATAATTCTCATATTTAAGCATGTTCTTTGATTCAATGTTTGCTCAAATGATTTTATTAACATATCATAAATGAGTAAATGATCTTCTAACCTGTGGAAGTTTGTTATGTTTTTCTTGAAATTTTTTTAACCTTCTATATGGCATTTATTGTAGTATGCATGTGTACTAAAAATTCAAAAATTGGCATCGATTGTGCATCTAGACACCAATTTGATTAATAATTCTTAAAATCCTTCAACAATTGATATGTTCTATCTTTTAAATGTGCTTAAATAACTACAAAAGAGTACAAAAATTGGATGAACTACACATAAGGACTTAATTGCATATATTTTCTCAATAATTGGTAGACATGTTCTTAAATGTTTCATACGTAGACATGTTCTTAAATGTTTCATACTTAATTAACCTTCTAGAATTCTTGTTAAAATTAGACCCTTAGCTTTGAATTAATCTACTTTCACCTTTTTTGATATTCCAAAAGAAGGGAGAATTTTAGGGGTTAATTTGCTTGCTTGTACTTTATTTATATATATGGTTATGCTAGCAATAGGAGGATTTCACATGTGCTTACATTATTTATATTATTGAAGTCCTTAATATTGTGTGTTGGTATTCTTGAAGCCAAATATGACCAAAAAGGCCATTGCCAAGTGTTTCAAAATAAAATCTTCAAAAAAAATCCATTTCATAATGCTTTTATTAAGGGGGAGTTTTATTGAAAAGCTTTAAATAATTAAGAGAGAGTTTTACAAGCAAATTTACGTTAAGTTTTGTCATATCAAAAAAAAAAAGAGATTGTTAGCTATATTAGCTTTGAATTAATCTTAGTTTTGATATAACTAAAACTTAAGCTTAATTAGCTTGTGTTTAAATATTTTTAAGATTAGTATTTTTCCATGAAATATTTCATAAACACTTTGAAAATTACTAGAATGTGTTTTAACTTCTTTAAGCACTCAAAAATATGTTCTTAATATGTATTTTTATATAAAATATTTTTTAGATAAGTTTTACCTGTTTTAAAGTCATGAAAAACCTTTTAAAATTGATTTTCATGTGAATGTATCAATACACTATGTGTATGTATAGATACAATACTTGGCAGTAGCTAAATAACCATAAAATGCAGAAATCACTGTTCATGTATCGAGATAAAGCATTCTATATCAATACAGGACCGTTCATGTATTGAGATAGATCTTTCTGTATCAATACAGGACTATTTAACGGTCATATTTTAGAGCGTTAAACACAATGTATTGATACCCACTTAATTGTATCGATACAAAGGCATAGGGAATAATGGGAAATGATATTTTGAAGGCTCCAACGGTTATATTCCTTCACCAAATGTTCCCAATGGCTATAAACATTATCAAGGGTATAAATAAGCCACTCTAACACCTTCAACAAGAAAAAGAACTAGAGAATTGTGCTTAAAGTCAAATATTTCATCTTTTCCATCATTTTCACTACGTAGTTCATCTTTGTATAGGATTAATTCTTCCTATTTTTGTATTCTTCATTTTGTATCTTTAGATACATATTTCCCTTGAGCCAAAATTCTTGTAAACACCTAACTTTTAAAGGTTTTATTTGTTTACACTCAAATAGTTGGAAAAAAAGGAGTTTCCTACTTAGCCATTCAAAAGTAGGCAAGGTTTCTACTTAGCCTTCAAAAGTAGAGAGAGGGTTCTATCTTAGCCACAAAAGAGAGGGGGTAAAGATTTCTATCTTAGCCTTAAAAGATAGAGAGTGTAAAGGTTATACGTTTTCCTTGAAAGGTAGACAATTCGAGTTAGTGAATTATGGAAATTCGAGGCAAGTAAGGCCAAGGTATAGGACGTAGGCAATTGAGGCCAAACGTCTCTAAATCTTTGAGTTTGCTTCTCTTTCCCTTATCTTTAAATGTTTATTTGTATTTCTTAACTTGCACTTCAAAGTTTATTGTTTAGATTTCTTAGTTTTATTTATCAAAGTTTTAATTTACTAAAATTTTAAGAAATCAATTCACCTCCTGTTGATTTCATTCACCACTAAAAGGTCTAACAAAGTACCATAAATAAAAGCGGTAGTGATCATTTCTTCTTTGGCCCTAATATTAACCATTTTGTCATCAATCATGAATTTTAGCTTTTTATGCAAGGATGATGGTACTGCTCTAGCTGAATGCATCCAAGGCCTCTTTAACAGACAATGTAAGATAAAACAAAGTCTATTATTTGAAATCCAATCTCTTAGATATATCAACCTATCTGAAGTAGAATGATGATATTTCTAGTGACTTTGTAACAAGTCTTGTCAAATGCTCGCACATCGTATGGTTATGCTTGATGTGGGATGCATTAATAAGAAGCTTGTTTAAGATGGCTAAAGACATGACATTTAAGGCAGAGCCATTATCTATGAGAACCTTTGGCAAATGTGACCTTTGCAATGTGTGGTGATATGTAAGGCGTTGTAGCAACCCCTACCTTAGGGTAGGATCTCATCAATAATGAATAAGATGTAGTTATTAGTAGTGATGTTGTTCACCAGATGATCTAACTTTTCTACTAGAATGTTTGGTGGCACATATGCCTTATTTAACACCTTGAGTAGGGCATTTCAATGGACCTCTAAATTAAGAAGCAAGGATAGCACCAAAATTTTAGTTGTACATTTATTTAATTCTCAACAATGCAATACTCACTATATTGATAAATTTTAGTATTCAGTTACTTTTTTTTCATTCATCACCTTTTCAATCTTTTATGGTTCAGAGTCTTTTGCTTTAACTTGAGGTGTATTGGTTATTGGTGTGGTGTCATTACTCTGACTCTCCTAGACTAAGCGAGTATAGCATCTTCCACTACGAGTCAAATGACCAACTCCTAATAGGTCTATAGTAGTAATTAACTGAGTGAGCTCCTTGATCATCATGGTTTGACCCTCATATTTTCAAGGGATAGCTTTGTCACTCTTATATGGGAAAGAAGCTGGAGCTTCTATAATCATTTTTGGCAAAGGTGTTAAAGAATTAGCTTTGGAGCTAGATTACCTACTATAGATGATAAAAGTTGGACCTACCTCGTACAAAAGTTATGCTATTTCTTTTCTAATCATATTTAGTAACTCAATGGAAGATGCTTGTTTCTTATCATATAATTTGATTCTACCTTCATTCATCATTCGTGGAACCACCACATGGAACTCTTTCCATGTTTAAGAATATGGCCATGAATTGTGTGGAAATCATAGAAATCATGAAGTTCTTCTTTTGACCTTTTGATAGCATTTAGCATTCCTACGTGAATCAATATCTGCCAAACTAGACTCATCGGTGTCTTAAATTCTTCTATACTGCCCTTGACCTCGCAATCATCCTTTATACCAATCATGTTCACTATCAATTTACATGATTTGGTAAGGGGTTTGTAGCAACATTTGACCCTTGGTTCATCCCAAATTGTAGAACCTTTGAATCAATAAGGCTTTACACCTCCACTTGAAAGAAATGCAATTCTTGGTATCATGCTCGGGTGCCCAACATAATAATCGCAATAAGCATTGTTGTTATACCATTAAGGGTAAGGAGGTTTCTTTTCTAAGACATACAAAGGAATGACTAGATGTGCCTAAAGCAAAACCTAATAAAGCTCTTTATAGGTAATAGGGACAAGGTCAAACTATTGTTTTCACTGGTTTGCACCCTAATTATTTGGTGCATTGTTGACAAGATTATTGACATTTTGATTGGCTTAAAGTTAATTGTTCCATAAAAGATTCGATGGGATGGTGAAGTTTAGATTATAGGCTAAGGCTTAAATTGGCTGATGAGGCATCATGATCAGGTTAGAGTACGGTGCACCTAGGTAGTAAGGATTGAGCACCTGATATTAGTTTGGTTGAGATGGGCTGATGTAGATTATGTCATTTGCCTCCTCTTCTTCTTCTTATTAGAAGCAAGTTTCTTGCTAGACTCAGATGACTTACCCACAGATATTTTACCACTTTTAATTGTAACATCAATCTTGTCGGATAAAACCAAATTGGCAAACTCTGTTAGTGGTGTTCCCTACCAATTTCTTATAATGCAAGGCATGTAAGTGTTGATAAACATTATGGTTAGCTCTTTCTCATTTAGAAGGGGTTGGACCAAATCTGCCTTTTCTCTCCACCTTTGAGCATTTTGCCTAAAACTTTTAGTTGGCTTTTTTTAAGTTCATAAAGGAAAAATGGTTAGGACCTAGTCTGACGCATGTTGGTATTAGTTCAAAAAGGTTTTGGCAAAGTCGATCCATGATTAAATCTTGACATTATTGAGCTTAATGTACCATTAGGCGATTGCCTCGATCAAACTATGCTAAAAATAGTAAATTAGGAGTTTTTTATCTTTTACATATCTGACCATCTTTTTTAGGTACATTCGGATATGTATGGTGGGGTCAATAGTTTTGTTGAACTTTTAAACTTTGGTACCTTGAATTTTATGGGAATGACAAGTTTATACACCAAAGATAGAGATTCTGCATCAATGGCTCCAAAATTATCGCTCTCCTAGATGGCTCAAGGGCACTTCTCGCAGGGGACATTTTCCCATCTATCCCTTGAAATCCAAGAATGAATTGATTTGTTGCCATGGGATTTGGGTAAATCATTAGCGGTACTGGTGGGATTAGTGCTATGTTGGACTGTTGCTCTTGACAAGTTTCTTCTTGGGTAGCTTTAGTACTACTAACAGGGTGATTTTTTAGATTAGCTAGTTCTTTTCCTTTATCCACCGTACTAGCTTAGCTCTTTTCTTTGCCAATGGGGTTATTTTTCAGATTAAGTTATTTTTTCCTAGTATCTATAGTACTAGCTAGCCTCTTTTCTTTGGATACTTTTAGTAGCTCCATGAGCTTCATGATTTGTGCCTACATTTCATCTTGCCAATGAAGCACTTGTTCTTGAGATTCCTTGTACATCAACTCGAGTCACTCTATGCATGCTCAATGATCATTTTCAATGAGTTGTTTGCAACGGCGAGTATTATAGCTGCGTGGGAGATCAGCTCCATGTTTTTTGTTTTATTTCAAAATCCCTTGCACTTTTATTGCCATTCCCATATTAAACTTTGTTAAAATGTATTTATCAATGATTGCATATGATAAGATGAAGATGATAAGTATGACATCATGACAATTGATGATTATTAATATGCACACGAGAATATGACAATAAAAGAATAGAGTCAGTTATGCAAATGTAATACGACAATTGGTTTGTAAATTAACCTCACTAATAGTATCTTTCATAAAGCAACAAACAAAGCTTTGATTACACATGATTACATCAAAAAATTTCTAACACGATTACATTGCTTAATCAAGTATTCTAAAAAGTATAATAACTCCTGCTTATGATCTCTAATAGGTATAATACCTCACTTTAAAGATCGCGTGACCTTGACCATGTCATTTGCCTTCCACTAAGCTATCTAAATTTACTAGGTGAGGTAACAATGACACTCTTGATGATTCAAGCGTGCTTGTACAACCGTTTCTTGCCATTCTTCTTTTCGTCGTTCAAAGGCTATCACCATCATCAATTTGGTCTTGATGTGCTTGGTAGGATTGCTTCAAATTTTGAATTATAAGTGTTAATGCTTCATTTTTTACCTTAATCTATCTTTAAAATCCATACTCGACCTTTCAAACATCCATTTTTCCTTTGATAGGTTGCCATGAAAGTTTAAGCCCTAATAAGTTTCTCCCTAGTTGTTTTAGCCTCTTTCTTTCATTGTTTCAATTATTTGCTGAGAGTACCAAGCTTTGCCTCCCATTCTGTTGGTGATTTACTAATGTGTTGATACTTGATTCTCCAGAGTGTTAAAAAGATCTCTTTCCTTGACCACTTGGTTCATTTCACTATCCTGAAGGTATATGTCTATCTTTAACTAACTTTTCTCTTCTCTCAACTAAGTAATTTTCATGGCAAAGGCTAACTTGTCTTCTTCAAATTCTCATCTAAGAAGTTCAACCTCGGACAAAAACTCACCTACTTTGATTAGAGCCAACCCATCATTAGATAATGGTAAGGCATTATTGATATGCCAGATCCTCTATTCCTCATATCCTAGAGTCATGTGATTTGCTTTCTAGTGGCTTCCCATATATCAAACTTGTCTCCAAGCATAGAAACCCAATTGGACCTTCTAAGACCATTCTTTTTCTAAGACTTTAGTGAGAGGATTGAAGTCAAGCAAAAAGTTGCTTAGTACCTTTTTCTTCTTAACTCAGAGATGGCTAAAGAGCTAAATCTAGAAGAGTGAGCACATCTAATAAACCAATCTTTCCCCTTCTTTTTATAGAAACTGAGGGCTTCAATAATCTTAGCGATGTCAGCTGGCGCGTGATAAACGTTATGACACAGCTTAGAGAAAAATCCTACTACCGCAAACTCCACATGTCCCAAGGTCTTTGGTAATAGCACTAACTCATATATCACCAAGTCATAGACATCATGAATCTTTTTTGGATTAGTGAGATTCTCTATTACCATTTTTAGGTTGATCTAGGCGATGCACTCACTAGTCCCTTTTACCTTGTTATGATTACTAAGCCATGACCCTAAAGCTCTTAGGATTTTTGCAAATCTCTTTTTGATTGACAGAGGTTTTAGTGCCTTGAAATAAATCTTATCAATTTTAGCCCTTTCAATATTAAGCAAAATAGTATACTCATTGACAGTGGGGATTGAATCCTCTTAATTAAAGGTGAAACACCAATATGCTAGATTCCAAAACTGTGATACTGCTTGTAATAGGCCAAAATCCAATCGGATTTGAAGTAGTAAAGCTATGTTCCTATATCTTTTCATGAATGACTCTTTCTTATTATTATCCCTATTAGCCTATATATGCTTCAGATCATGCCAATCATTCTGACTAGATGTTATCTTAACCTTCTTATGCATTTTAAAGGCATAACTAGACCTAAAGATATCCCCACCTTCTTATTGTTTACCTTTAGACCATGCCTTGACTTTCTCAAAAGATTGGAAAGTAGGAACATGATAGACACCTCTTACTAAACACTGAACTTTTAGCCAATTATCCTATAATGATGATTATGGTGACATAATGCATGTAATAATCAAAAAGAATCAAAAAGGAAATAAGTTAGTGACCATAAGAGCATAATACAGACAAGAATAAGAAACAAAAAATAAAATGGAAGTAAAGCATAGAAATTGCCTCAATGAAAGGCAATGCGATGCCTAAGGGTGGATATGATGATTATGACAAACTAAATGTACACAGAGAACATAATGATGTGTCTAACCTAAAGCCACCCTTATCGAGGTGATACGATACCTCGAGGGATAGATTGATGACCTACATGATGGCATACGTATGCCATAATCTAGTATTTGACATACGTTAAGCATAACAGCTTATTCAGGGTGACATTTTGTTTTTATTGAGATGGTACTATGCCTCTTAAAGATAAAACTAAGTGACTAGCTAGCAATGTTTGTTCATCATCACCTAAAGAGAGATTTGCATTAGGCCACCATTTGGGTAGCATAATGGCTTATTTAGGTTAAATATGACTCCAAAGGCGATGTTTTATAAGTGACAACATTCATTTGCCATCACTCACTTATTGACGAAGGTTAACCGTTAATCAAATAGTGTAACATCATATCCTGCCACTGCCATAATACATGTGGGTGATAATGTTCGTTCACTACCACCTACGTAACTATGGTATGCGAGAGTAAAGGTTAAAAGTGTTTCATCGAGTGTCCATATTCTTCGAGTTATTCTAGCAGAATTTTGATATAGTGTAACATCGTTTCACTCATAGGGCTTACTATATAGGTTTAGTTTGATATCTAGATTGGTATCCATATCACTCCTCCGTCTAGTAAGGATAGCTGAGGCACCCCGATCCTAGGCCCATCACACGCTTTGTGAAATGGGCTCGATCTGTTGGATGTATTTCCCAATGTAAATATAAGGCAAAGTTCATAAGAGATATAGGTAATTTACACCTTGAAAGGTACTTGTATGCCGGTGTAAAGAAGAACCCACGAAGGCGAATAGCTTACTTCCTCCTAATAATTAGGACCTTAAACTCAATATTGAGTTTGGTGGGAATCTTGTTTATGCTTGAATTTCCATATTTGTCAAATAGGTATTTATTTCAGAATAAGGCAATCTTTAATGATCACATGACCAAAATGGTGAGAAATAAAAGATTAGTAGGCAAAAATGGAAAGGGATTATAATTATATAATGACCAAAAATTAAGGGATCCAAGAAGTAATAAAATTAAAATTGATAAAATTTTAAAAACATACTTCTGCCTTAATTTAAGCCTAAGGGTAAGGTTGACACATGCTTTTAGAATTGATGGGGTTGATTGGACTCACTTAAAGGTAACCGAATCCTTGAAGCTAAAATATCATAATGTTGACTAATTTTAGCAAATGCTAAAATAGGGAATAGCATCGCGCTATCCCTATTTTTTATTTTATTTCAAACTAATCCTAAGCTTTTAGGGGTTCAGTAAAGTGGCATTGGAAAGGTAACTTGATAAGTTTTAATTTAAGAATATTTTAAAAATTCTAGAAAGCCACTTTTCAGGTGGAAGTAATTTTTAAAGTAGGGTTTAATGCGAACAACAATATATATGGGGGAAGTGGTGCAACTGACTTTAAAAAATCATTCTAGACTTATTTAGAATTATTAAATAATAAACAATACTTTAAAAAAAAGGAATTTCATGAAATTTTCAAAAACAATACTTTTAAAATTTAAAAAAAATCATCTATTAGGCTAAAATGGCCCAAATAGAATGCAAATCACTTATTTCAAAGGTTCCAAATAGCATTGGTTCAGAAAATCATTACTCTCTCATCCGGAATGATCCAAGGGCAAACCAAGGGCAAACAAGATACAGTTGGAAAAATAATTTGAATCTCTTTTGTGAAAAATAATAAAATATTCATGAAAAATGGTTTAAGGTTCATAAATGATTTTCTTAAGTTATGATTATAGTGCTGCTAAGGCAAAAATAGGGGAATTTTTGTTTTCTTAGGTTTTTTTACGGATAAAATACTTTATGGACATCCTAATGTCCATGATAGAAAGGAATGAGTGACATGCACTTCACGAGCTCACCTGCATAATCTTGTAGTAGTTTAGGATGATGAGACACCCCATTGACCATGCCACTAGCACAAAGGCTCTAGGCAAAAGAACAAGACATAAATAACTTTGGATAACTTTAAAAGAGACATTTTTCCTTTAGGAGAAGCTAGAACCTTTAGCCTTGTTTAACCTTAAGACAACCCATTAACCATGATAGAAAAGAATGAATGACATGTGCTTCATGAGCTCACCTGGATAATCCTATAGTAGTTTGGGATGATAAGCAACCTATTGACTATGCCACAAGCACAAAGGCTCTAGGCAAAAGAACAAGACACAAATAACTTTTGATAACTTTAAAAGAGACATAGTTTCCTTAGGAAAATCTAGAACATTTAGTCTTTGTTTAACCTTGAATCTAGACATGAAAAACTTGATTTATCCCTAAGATTGTATGACCAGTGAATAAAAACATGCAATGAACCAAAGATGATGTTTATGACAATAAGCATGGTAGGCATCTATAAATATATAAAGATGACATTTATCATGGAAATGATGATAATATATGAATAGATGAGCATGAAAATGCATGGAGATGATAGTTAAACGCATAACATCAAGGAATATGCCATGGAATGATGTAAACATAATTAAACACAGAGAAATACTTGTTGGAATTTTATTATAGCATCAAAACACGTCATCAAGATGAAACAAGCTCAAAATAATAGAGAAACATGATATAAGGATCAACAAAGTACCAAAAGAACCTAAGTCTACCACATTCAAGGCCATAAAATACATTAGAATCCTAAGGTCAGAGTTAGCATGTTTAAGCTCACTAAAATGATGGAACTACAAATATAAATTAAAAAAAAAAAGAAAGGATAAGAGATATAACCCAAAAGCTAGAAAGACCTTGTTAATGATGATAAGCAGAAAGATCCTTGAACTTGTAGCTCTCTTTTTTACTTTCCTTTCTATGAGTTAGCAAAAAAGATGTCTAAGAATGAGCATAATGGTTATGGTGACAATGGAAAGGGGTTTTGTGAAGAATTATAACAGTTTTGAAGGATTTTATAGGTGGTTTTTGGAGGGGCTAAGGGAGAGCTATGGGAATAAGTTTTTTCTGAAGTGTGGTGGCTTATGTAAAATGTAAAGTTTTTTCTTTCTTTAGCTAAGCTCATAACATATCTTGTGTAAGATTCATTGTTAGCCTTCAAAAACCTAAGAAAGGTGGGAAATTTAAGTTATTTGGGGTAAACAAAATGGTGACTCATAGTACCAAAGAAAAACTTTCTAGCATTTTATTAGCTGAGACATAGCTCTAGTAGTAGAACAAACCATGCATGTGCTAGTACTATTAGTAAGGTCAAGCTTGCCCTTCATTAATCTATATTTTCTCATGAAATGCCCTTATAACAAGCTTAATGGATCATTTAAAAATGTTAAAACCTAATGTTTAAGCCTAAAAATGAAGTCCATATGATTTTTATGAGTTTGGATCTAATTTTGGATGATTTTTGAAGGCAAAGTCAGGATCAAATCCAAATTTTAGTGTCATGGTATGAAGGTGTGAAGATGGCATGAAACAAACAAGTTTTGCCTTATGGTATCAATGCAAGGAACTTTATATCAATGCCCGATGCATTTTAGCTCCTATTATCAATAAAAAAAGCATTTTATTGATACCAAGCACAATTTTTTTCTGGTATCAATACCTTTTGGCCTATATCAATGCCTATTGCGCCAAAGCACGATTTTAGGTTTGAAACAACTTGGTATCAGTACCAAAGCCTCTTGTATCAATACCATAGCCAAAATTTCACCAAGTATTGATACTTTATGCCCTATATCGATTCCTCTCGACCAAAATTCATGATTTAAGCTTTGAAATAACTTTGTATCAATGTAACAACATCTTGTATCGATACTAGAATGAACGTGTTTATACATGGCCTCTTTGTATTAATACATGCTCATTTAAATGCGAATTTTTACACACCTTTGCTCCCTAAACACCTCATCTTGGCATGGAATGATGGATGATTGACCCGTGCTTGCTTAAATGACCTTGAAACACCTTGATAGAGATCCTTGATGCCTTTTTCTCATTTTTCTTTAATAACACAGTGCCTAATCAATTCATATTTTCCCTAAAAATTTTTTTGTCTGGCATCATGTCGCCTAATAGTGCATGGCAACATGGCACCTGGCATTCATCTTTATTTTTAACTTT
>JBBYHM010402990.1:0-12997 GCA_038381775.1 Adansonia rubrostipa
CCTTAGTTCATGGATGAGGCACTTGCAAAATAAGAATTTCAAAAAGCAATGGAGAGACAAGCTATACAAGGACTTGCTTTGGCAAGCTGCAACAGCAACAACTGAAAATCACACTATGAAGATAGGAAGACACATGCATATCTGAAGCAAATTAACCTTGGTTCATGGACGAGTTCACCCTTCAGATTCACAGCTAAGACTGATGTCCTAGTCAGTAATACAAGTGAGAATTTTAATGCGTGTCTCTTGGTAGGGATGGTAATGAATGGTGCAGACTCGGATATTTGTAAATATTAAATTTGATCTTTATAGATTCAAATATGCGGATTCAAATAATATTTATAGTTGATATTATAATTACTATCAGTAGCGAATTTGGAGTAGATGTGAATATAAATTTTTGGATATTTATTATCTGAATCCATGTTATTTATCCAAATTCGTTACCCAAATCTGCATGACATATGCGAATAATGGATTTTGATATCTGAATCCGTTATTCAAATCTGCTTTTGTAAAATTTTAAAAATTTATATTCTATATAAGAACGAACCCTAACTTATAAAGCTATTCATATATTTTATAATTAAATTTAAATTTAAATTTTTATTAATAAATAACAATTTGAGCGGAACAAAATCAGTCTAAATTAGAATAAGATAATTATTCCATTAGAGTGTAAAAACACCATAAAACAAAAATAATGGATAGATATATGTCTATTAAAATATATTTAAAAATTAAAATAATAATAAATGAAACATGTATTATCTTATTAATTTTTATTTGTAAAATTTTTATACTTCTAAAAATTATATAAGATAATAATTTAACCTTTAAACGAGTCTATGAATATTAAAAGGAAACTGCTTTAGTCACAATCTACTTGGGCTTGTTTGAGAGCTGCATGTCAAGCATTTTGTATTAAACGCTAAAATATGAAAGTAGGTGAGACCCACAGACCCGATTTCCACAATTAAGATCCAGAAATGGGCAGTCTGAAAGGGGAACAATGAATGCATGCATATGAAGATGGTGCTGCGAAATTATTGAGCTCATCATCTGTCATTCTCACCAACCGTGGTTGCCATTTCCATCTCTCTCTTTCTCTCTCTCTCTTATTTTTTAAATATATTTTTAGCCCAGTACGGCATAAGCCCGTCAAACTTATCTTTGTTTGTATTCTAAAAAAATAGAGAGTTGGATTTTACATGTTAAGCAGTGGCTAAAAAGAGAAATTCGGTGGACGTGAAAGTTATGCGAGGATTGCCGAGGAACACCTTGTGCACATTGAATCGAAGGGACGAATCTAAGGAAAATTCTGAAAAATCTTTGAAAAATCTTTGATTCTTCTATTACTTTTGAAATATTTTAGTGAAAGCCTTTACTGTCAAATCTGGTGAAGTAATAAGAGGTGATAAAATGAATTTAAATTTAAAAATTTGTTTTAAAAAATTCGAGTTTAAACTTGAATCGAGCTCAATTTGATTAAAAAGTCAATGACTCGAATTCAAAAAAACCTAACCTTAAATGGCCCGAACCCGAAATGATCCAAACTTGAAAAAACCTGAACCCGAGCTTGACTTGAATCTGAACCCGAATTTAATACTAAAAATAAATATGAAGAAATTATAATTAAATAATTTTTTATAAATAAAAAACTTTAATTATGAATTTTATTTTAATATTCTCTTAATAATTTAATTAAATATTAGAAGCTTAATTTATATTTTAAATATGATTAAACTTGCTCATGGGTTCGGTCGGGTCGTAGCCCAAATTTTTTTAAAATCTCAAGCTCAGGTCCTTATTTAACATTCCTAGACTGGCTTATTTAAGTCAGAATTACTGTTTATCATATTAAAAAATATTTTTATTAATATTATATATTTTATAATTAAATTTAAATAAAATATATTAATTTAAAATTATTGTTCTGATCCTGGTCAGGTAGTATGATATAAAAATATATAAACCTAGGCCTAAACTCAATTGGACCGGATTGGTAGCCCGACCCTTGAATAGGTCTATATATGATAAAATATTAATTTATCAAAAAGTAAATTATATCATGAGTTTTAAAAATATTATTAATAAAGTATATTATTCATTTTTCATATTTTTTTTAATTTTATTAGTTAAACTCATTAAATATTGAGAGTTTATATATGTTAATAGTAAAATTTTAAATACTTCTTTGAATAATAATAATAATAATTTATTATTATTATTATTAATGGTAATTAGAATATGATAATAGTATAACAAAGTAATAGATAAATTAAAAAATATGAAAGCCATAACAGATAATACTATATAAAAAATAAATTAAATATTAAATATTAAATATTAAATATTAAATATTAATATCATATATAATTTAATTAAATATTAAAAATTTAATTTATGTTTTATATATGATTAAACTTGCTCATGGGTTGGACCAACCTTCGGCCCAAATTTTTTTAAAATCCCAAGCCTAAGCTCTTATTTAACATACCCAGACCCGCCTATTTAAACCATAATTACTGTTCATCACATTAAAAAATATTTTTTATTAATATTTATATATTTTAATTCAAAATAATTGTTTCGAATCGGGTCGGGCTAGTCTGAAACAAAACTATGAGAACCCGAGCCCAGGCCTAATTGGGCCGGGTGGTAGCCCGATCCTTGAGCATGTCTATATATGATAAAATAATAATTTATCAAAAAGTAAATTATAGTATGAGCTTTGAAAGTATTGTCAATAAAGTATATCATCTATTTATCATTTTTTTTAATTTAATTAGTTAAACTCATTAAATATTGAGAGTTTATACATGTTAGTAGTAAAATTTTAAATACTTATTTGAATATTATTATTATTATTATTATTATTATTTCAAGCAATGATAATTAGAGTCTGATAATAATATAACAAAGTAATAAGATAAATTAAAAAAAATAGAGCCATAATAGATAATACTACATCAAAAATAAAAAAAATTAAATGTTAGACTGGTAACTAGACCTAGCCATGAGTCAAATAGCCTACCCAATACAATAGGCCCAGTACAATCAGGCCCAAGTCATAGATTTTAAATTTCAAATACGCTCGATCTGAAAAAAATATTTTTCAAATAATAATATATTTTATTTAAATTTAATTATAAAATATGTGAATATTAATATAAAAATAACTTATTAATATTATGGACAATGATTTGTACTTAAATAGGTCGGCTAGGCCAAATTTGGCCCTGAGCTTAGAATTTAAAAATTTTTTTAGCCGTAACTAGGCCCATAGAATCGAACTAAGATTTTTTTTGACCAGACTGGATCAATTTCAGGCTTAGGCTTAGGATTCAAATGTATGTAAAAGTAATTACATTTAACATAAAATAAAAATGATGTAAAATATACTCAAACAGGAACTTGACCTGACCTAAAACTCCAGAAGATAGATTATTACGGGCCATACTTGAGATTCAGGTATCCACTTCAAAGTAAACTTGTCTAAAATAACCTATGGGTGGGAGGGGTCGAGTCATCGACTTGAACCCGAACTAGCCTGAACCCGAAAGAACCTGAACCCGAACCCGACTAGACCCAAACTTGAATTAGTCTGAATCTGAAAAAACCTGAACTCGAAATGATCGTCTCAAACTCACCCAATTGCCGCATCTAGAAGTAACCACACATGAAAAGATATGTTAAATATTTATTTATTGAAATTTAACCAAATTTGTTGCGGAAAAAGATGAACTTATACTAATGTAAAATTAATTAATTTACAAATTATTAATATTTTAGAAAATCAACTATGAGATTTAGTAATATAATTACATTTGTTATACAAATATTATTTCAAATTGATTCAATATCTTTATTATGCCTATCTAAAATATTGTCTTATATATATATATATATATATATATTTAATTATTGATTTTAGATCAAACAAATAGTTAGACTTTTCTATTTTACTCAAAATTTGGCATCCTTAAGCTGCATTATGTATATTATGAAATACAATAGTCAAATTAAAAAAATATAAATCATATAAAATTTATAAAAATTTATAAAATTAAATTAATTTTACACTAGATTTTAAATTTCAAACATGCTCGACCTGAAAAAGTATTTTTTAAATAAAATAATATATTTTATTTAAATTTAATTATAAAATATGTGAATATTAATATAAAAATAACTTATTAATATTGTGAACAATGATTTGTACTTAAATGGGTCGGCTAGGCCAAATTCGGCCCTAAGCTTAGAATTCAAAAATTTTTTGAGCCGCAACTAGGCCCATAGAATTGAACTAAGATTTTTTTCAACCAGACTGGACCAAATTCAGGCTTAGGCTTAGGATTCAAATTTACATAAAAGTAATTACATTTAACATAAAATAAAAAAATAATATAAAATATACTCAAACACGAACTCAACCTGACTTGAAACTCCAGAAGATAGATTATTATGGGCCATACTTGAGATTCAGGTATCCACTTCTAAGTAAACTTGTCTAAAATTACCTATAGGTGGGAGGGGTTGAGTCATCGACCTGAACTTGAGTTAGCCTGAACCCAAAAGAACCCAAACCTGAACCCGAATAGACCCAAACTCGAATCAGTCCGAACCTCAAAAAACCTGAACTCGAAATGATCGTCTCAAACTCGCCCAATTGCCGTATCTAGAAGTAACCACACATGAAAAGAGATGTTAAATATTTATTTATTGAAATTTAACCAAATTTGTTGCGGAAAAAGATGAACTTATGCTAATGTAAAATTAATTAATTTATAAATTATTAATATTTTAAAAAATCAACTATGGGATTTAGTAATATAATTACATTTGTTATACAAATATTGTTTCAAATTGATTCAATATCTTTATTATGCCTATCTAAAATATTGTCTTATATATATATTTTTTTAATTATTAATTTTTAGATCAAACAAATAGTTAGACTTTTCTATTTTACTCAAAATTTGGCGTCCTTAATCTACATCATATATATTATGAAATACAATGGTCAAATTAAAAAATATAAATCATATAAAATTTATAAAAATTTGTAAAATTAAATTAATTTTACACTAGTGTAAATAAATTCTTCTTTTTTATAAAATTCAATGCCCTATTCAACCTAGACCTGCCGTGGCCAGAAGTTTTTTCAAACCTCTTACCCAAGGTTGATTGGGTTGAGTCCGAGACTATTTAAAATAATAATAATAATAATAATTCAGGTTGAGTTAACTTGAATTTATAAAAAGTTTAATCAAAACTTGACTATAAGTTAGGGCCCATTGATAATTCTAATCTGACCTTAACTCAAACCTTATGGGGATTACATTTTGAATAAATTTTTCGTTTATGAAGTAAATTAAGCCAAAAGTGCAACCTCTAAGCAGCAATCTAACATATAGTTTTAAGTTTAGGATGATTATATTGTTCCTAGTACAATTTAGCATGCATATGGAAATATGTTATACACACATACGTATATAAATATGCACATGTAAATCCACTACTGTTATTTTCTCAATAATTGATAATATTACATTGAAATATTTAATTCAACAATGCTTGTTTTGTTTTTTTTTTGCCAAACAAAAATATTTTATATTCCTTACTCGATGATTCAAGGTTTGAATCTCCTTTCTCCAAATAAAATAATAATTATGGCAAAGATTAAATTAAGTGAATTTAAAATTTAATTTAATTGGTTCATGTTGCTTTTAAGAAGTTTAAAACAAAATTTAAAATCTTTTTTTTCTATTATAGACTATATTCTCCTTTAGAAAAAAAAAAGAAAAAGAAAAAAACTAAATGTTGCAAGGCCAAAAATTTGGAGTTTAAATAAAGAGGATTGAAAGGATGTTCCATGACCAATACTTATTAAAATTGACAAATTCATATATATATATTTTTCTTTTTCTTTTTTTCACAAATAGAAATGTATCAAATTTGTCAAAGACAAATAATTAATGATGCTAGACCACTCATTTTGGTAGGTGTTATGTACCTTTGATTGGACTTTCTAGATAATAGTTGGCAATGGAGCGGACGGGGCAAATACTGTAGAATCTATTTTTGTTCTATTAGTTGATTGCTTTGCTCAATTAATCTTTTTGTTTTATCATGGATGTTGAATTTTTAATACTATTAATGCCTTCATAAATATTGGATACATCTATTATCTTTTTGTCTCGCTCTTCCCATTAGATATTTCTTACTTATTTATATTTTTTTCAAATAATAAAGTATATATTTTAAAAGAAAAATATTTTTGAAGCATGTCTAAACATAAAATGATAAAACATAAAGTATATATTACAAGAGATATTACAATATAATTACCATATTATCCTTTTTAAAAAATTGAATATTAAAAGGTAAAATAGTAATTTCAATTTGAGGGCGGAGTGAGGTGGGATGGAGCAAGCAAATACCATAACTACTCATACCCGCCTTTCAAACAAAGAAACTTGCTTCGCCCCACCCCACCCCACCTCGCCTCCACCATTTAGAGAAAAACTCTCTCAGCATGAAGTGGATTGGTTCGTAATCTATCAAACGGATTGGATTTTGCCATTTGGATTCTATAATTAGTAGCTTGTATAGGTTTTTTTTTTTAAAAAAAATCCATACACACAAATTTCGTGTCGAAAATATGACAAAGAAAATTTGGAGACAAATAAATCAGTTTGATTTATCAGACATGAGTTACAATCTCTAGATATTCTTTATAATAAAGAAATTCTTTGATTCTTTTCTTCAACAAAACTTCAATCCAAGGGTCTTCAGTTTTGATCTTGAATTGATGAGGTCTGCTTTCTAGCGTCTTGTAGACTTGATCTTGACAAACAGAATTCACTTCCTTTTTATCACCGGAACGGGATTGGAGAGCAGCTTCTTGAAAAATGAGAGCAACATTCTTCATGCTCTTCATGTTCTTGAGAGAAAACTTCTAGAGACTTTAAGAAAACTTGAATCTTCAAAATCTTCTTCTTCTCTTCAGGCTTGAGAATTGTGTTCAATGGCTTTGGTGGAAACCCTTTTTTATAGTGCCAATGAGCCAAGTAGAAAAGAGTTCTTAAATAATATAACTCCTTCAATAAATTTATCTTGATGAATTATCTCTTAATTAATTTAATTTAATTAAAAATAAAACTCTTATATTTATCTCATAGTTAATTTAATTTAACTAGAGATAAAACTCTAAATTAATTTTAATTTAATTAAAGATAAATATTTATTTATGATGTCATAAATTGCACATGGTGATGCAAAATTTAATTGATAATTTCTTAATTAAAAGAAATTTTAATTTACATGTGGCAATTTATGATTGGGCGAAATTTTTCTCCTTCTACAAATGCCCCTCAAGACTTGGTTACATACACGATTTTTTGTTAGTGTAGTAAGTGAGCAAGTCTTGAAATTTAATTTGAGACCAAAATTTATT
Source organism: Adansonia rubrostipa (assembly GCA_038381775.1). Lineage (NCBI taxonomy): Eukaryota > Viridiplantae > Streptophyta > Magnoliopsida > Malvales > Malvaceae > Adansonia > Adansonia rubrostipa. Next base: position 7,463 of record JBBYHM010402990.1, read on the forward strand.
TGTGCTTTTGTACTAGTCTTAAAAATATTTGCAAGTTTCAATTATTCCTACATCATCCTTATATGTGATAAGTGAGAAATTTAATTTTAACTATATATATATATATATATTTTCTTGATGGCATCGTAGCCATGAATAGAAAGCCATCTCGAATGGTGTTTCCATAATGACCGCATGTCTAGGATTTAACTTTTTGCCCAAATAGATCACCATAAATCTTCTTGGCCTTAATATATAATTCAACTAGGAATTGATCTTCAAATCCAAGTGTCATTTCATTAGAATTTGTCTCTTCTTGTATCCATCCCAAGACAGATTCCAGCTAGCTTTAATCTAAGGCTGATTCAAACTTTAATTCAACTAGGATTTTCAAACCAATATATAAAGCACCCCTAGGTCTTTGAGATTTTGTACTTCAAAAAGCAAAAACTTAGAGCCGCGACCTTCAGATGAGTTCTTTTTGCTAATTTTTTTTGCAAGCTTAATTACTTTTTAGATGATGTAGGTACACCTGCAAAGTAGATCATAAGTAAAAATTTTCTTCTCAATCTGTCCAAGTTGTGTAAGTCATCATGACATAGTTACAGCAAATATATTTTTTCAATCTCAACTTAATCTTGTCTTTATGTATATAATTCTTCATGAATCATGGGGAATTATCGGCTAGGGATTTGAGCTAGTGCTTCAGCAGAGATGACCTCCAATAAAATTTTTCTTGGCTGTAGAAAAGATGGAAAGATTTGGCATCTTTAGGAGCAAGAACCACATGTGGTTTACCATGGTCTTATCACTAATCCACTTTCGAATCTGGACATTAACTGATGAAGCCACATGCATTCTCATGCATATTGACATCTTGCATATTCATAGCCAAATCACGAGAGCACGTGCCCTCGTGAACTTTTCTTTATTGGTTCTGATTTCCTCCTTTTGCTGATTCAGCTCATGATTGAGAGTGGCAACTTTCGCTTCCCATTCGACTGATGTCTTTCCAATACGTTGAGACTTTGTTAGCTTTTCTGAGTGTCACATAATCCTTGGTTAGGCTCTCAAGGTCATCTTTTAAGTGATCCCTTTATTTAATGACTCGATTCATTTCACCGCTCCTAAGATAGATATCCATCTCTAGCTGGCCCTTTTCCTCCTTAAGTTGAGAGATTCTTGTAGCAAAGGATGCCTTTTCTCATTCGAACTCCCTCCTAAGTAGCTCGATCTTAGAAGACGATTACTCTATTGGGATTTGCAGTATCCCAGAGTTGGGTGGTGGCAATAGATCATTGATATGATGAAGTCTCCATTCTTCGTATCCAGGTGTGGTGAGGCTTTCTCCCCAGTATCTTTCCATACAATGGATCTTCTTCCAAGCTTGGAAAGCTAACTGGACTTTTGCTTTATAATTGGGCTCTTCGTATTCAAAATCTGAATATCCTAAGTCTTCGAAGAACAGGATGAATTGCTAGTACTGAAACTGACGCAACACCAAAAGAGGAGGATAATTGGTATTTCCCCATAATCCTAAGAGTGGCACATAAGGGTAGTCTCCACATCTGTACACAATCGACTGAAGGAACACCCATGGGGCTCTCCACATGATTTTTTCCTCCTTGACATTTTGTAATTCCTTGACCCAATGCTTTTTTGTCTTATCTTGATGACATTCTTCTTCTAATGCCATGGAAAGAAGACTAATCTTGAAGAAGATACTTTGCCTGACTCTCTATTTCCTAACACAAAGATGACCTAGGAGCCATATCTGGAGCAATAGGGCACACCTGATAAACCTTCCTATTCTCGTTCTTTTACAAAAGCTGAGGGCACGGATGGTTTCAGCGATAATGGCAGAAGCAGGGTTGATGTTGCAACATAAGCGAGAAAAAAAATCTATGACTGCTGCCTCTACATAACCCAAAGTCTTTGGGAATATAACAAGCCCATAGATTGCTAAAGCATAGACATCTTGAGCTTTCTTTTGATTAGAAAGATTTACCATTGCCTCTTTCAAGCTGGCCCAAGAGATGCATTCATTACTCTGTTTTACTTTAATTGACTATCAACCCATGCTTTTGTGACTCCAAGAATTTACCTCAACCTTTTCTTGAACAGAGGACGTGTTAGTGCCTTGCAGTAAATTTGATCTAATTTGGCCCTTTCTATGTTGAGCAGGGCTATGTACTCATCAATGGTAGGGACTAAATCTTGTTGGTTGAAGGTGAAGTATCGATATGCCGGATTCCAAAATTGTACCGCTGCTTGAAACAAGCCATCATCCAACTGAACTCGAAGTAAGAGAGCTATATCCCCATACTTTTTTAGTGAAGGCTTATTTCGTGTTGCTATCCTAATTATCCCAAATGTGCTTCAGTTCCCAACAATCATTTAGACAAAATCGATCTTGACCTCTTCTTCATTTTTGAGACATAGTTAGGCTTTAGAATGTCCCCATCTTAATGTTGGTGACCTTCTAACCATGTTTTGACTTTTTCAAAAGACTCGATAGTTGTGATAAGTTGTTACTCCATAAATGATGCCCCATATTGAACATCGAACCAGAATAATTTTCCCAAAATGATGATAGTTATGATGATTATAATGAAATGATGCATGCACCAAAACACAAACAAAGGGAAAATAAGTTAGTGGAACATGTAGTAGACAGATGTAAGGAAATAAACAATTTAAGAACATTAGAACAAAAAAATTCATAATATGTCTCAACCAAGGTGGTGAGACGAGAAACGGGCAGCATTTCAATAGACCAGGATACAATATGCCCTTCATGAGGTGATGCAATATCTTATTTTGATGGAAAAAGAAACGACCAGTAGCAATATTCGTTCATCACCACTAGTGCATATGTGCATTAAGCCATGAATCGGACAGCATAATGGCTTACAGTTTAAGATATTGTGAACAATCATTTTTTTGTTCACCGTCACTTATTTATATAAAGGTTAGCCATCATTCAGGTAGCATGATAGCATGTCTCAATAAATGATAAAAATATAAATATGGGTGACAAATGTATACTCATTGTCACCTACATAATTATGGTAATTAGGAGTAAAGGTTAGGAATGTTTCCCCGAGTGAACCTAGTCTTCGGGTATTCTAGCAGCGTTCCAGTATGATTTGACATGGTTTAGCTTGTAGGGCTCATTATATGAGGTTTAAGTTGACACCTAAACAAGTATCTAAATTGCTCTTTAATCCAATAAGGACAATCAAGGGACCACGATCCTAGACCCATCGCGGGTTTGGCAGAACGGGTTCAATCCGTTGGATGTATTTCCCTATACAAATCGGAGGGTTACTCACGAGAGATATAGGAAATTTACATCCGAGAAGTTATTGCCATGCCTATATGAAGGGTTACTCACGAAGACGGATAGCTCATTTCCTCCTAATGATTGGGTTGTAACCACGCCATGGAGTTTGGCGGGACACTAATTCACATGCAAGTACAGGGTGTGTGACAAGGAAATGAGCAAACCTTTTTGTTTACTTTCGTATTACCATTTTTATTAAGCTAATGATTATTTAAAAAATAAGATAATCCGAAAAATCATGTCAAACAAAAGCTTAGATGATAAAATGACAAAAGGGTCATGGTTAAATAATGACCGAAGATCCAAAGAACTGGGAACCTAGCAAGACATGGCTAGTTATTGGCCTAACTCTCTATACTGTCCCCAGTGGAGTTGCCAAGCTGTCGCAACGTACCTCAGGGTGGACCCTCACAGATCTATGAGTGTGTATGACTTAAAATATTTTCCTGACTTGGAAATGTCTTCTTGATCGAGACTTTTCTTTCGTGATGTGATGAAAATGAGAATGTACAGATTCTCAACTTATGATACAGTGAAGAAGACCATAAGATGAATCGCTCATCTTATTAGTTTCGGATGACCATCATGAAATAGCCAACGTTTGGAGTCGCCACTAATCATTTTGGGCTAGGCATGACTGGATGCCTATTGAAACATATGTTTTGAGTTACGAGACTCAAAACATCGATCCTGTGGTCTACATAATACAAAGATTCGTCGTTTAGGTTTGAGATTTGGTTACGCATGATGAGGTACGAACCTCCTCATGACACCTACAATCGATACCTTACTAGTTATATCTTGCCTCGGTTTCAATTCTTTTGATCCTAACTTATCATTATTTCGATATAACCCCTTTTAGTGCATGAATCTTATAGAAATACAAGTCTAGGTTTTGATGAAAAAGATTTAATCTCATATACGCCCTGGACAGATAGGGAATATAGAGATTTTCAATAAAATGACCTCTGGATTTTACTTTGAAAATGGAATGTTCTACTTTGGGCACTAGAGAGATACCTACGTGGAACATTACCTTTAATTTTATTTGGAATGATTGGAAAACATTAATGCAAATAATCATCACGAGGAAATCACATTTGTAAGGCAATAAATAAAGTAACATATCATGGATCATTCAATGCAATGATAAAGAAAAGGGGTGGACTTTTGGAATTTATCTTGCAATTGGCATCAATTATCTGAGAATAATAGAATCGATAATTTTTTATATGCATATAGGTTTCTTGAATAAACGAGGTTTGTTTGACATATTCATGGAATCCAAGAAGGAGAAAAAAAGATTAATTGTAGTTGAAAGATAGGGTTAGAGTATCCCCTTAGAAAGATAGGGTTGGAGTATCCACGTGAATGGAAAATAATTTTTAACAAAGGAAAATTTTTAAATCTTGATAATTTTGAGAAGCAGGGTTAGAGTATCCCCTCAAAAGGCCGGGGTTAGAGTATCCTCATGGATGAAAAATCATTTTGACAAAGAAAGATTTTTAAATCTCGATAATTTTGAAGAGCGGGGTTAAAGTATCCCCTCGAAAGGTTGGGGTTGGAGTATCCCCAAAAGTGACACATCTAACACTCTTTAGAGAAGTCAAGTTAGAAAACATAAGTTGACAAAACTTTGTGATTTATGAAATGTGTGAGTATTTCGATAACTTTTGGTAAAAGAAATTATTGTGAATAAGGATGATAAAGATGTAAAATATGTTTGTGCCTTGATACGAGCCTGTGGGAGGTCAAAGCATGTTCTCGAGTCTGATCAGGGTAATACAGAGACATTTGAATATCTTTAGGCGAAATTCAAGAAAACAACACAATTTTAACCTTAACCAAAAAAAGGGGACAAAGTAAAACAAGGGTTATTTCTTAATTTCTTTATGTTTACGGGTCTGAACTCAAGTCATTGAGATATGAACATCTATGACTGAGGGGAAAGAGTGGCATGAGCATCATGAACTCATTTGCATAGCCCCGGAGTAATTTGGGATGATGAAACAGCCCGTTGATCATACCACTCAAGGTATTGACTCAAAAACAAGGCATAAACATTTTGAGAACAAGTGTAAGGTCATTTTCATTGCAAAATCAAAAGATTTAAGTTTGTTTAACCAAGATTCCAGATCTAAAAAACTTAATTTTCCCCAAGATATTTTGCTAACTTTAAGGAAAATGCTAAATCCATGCTAATCCTCATT
>JBBYHM010403032.1:0-12992 GCA_038381775.1 Adansonia rubrostipa
CTCAGCTCTCTACTTCTATTGTCTTTTGATTGGAGTTCGGATTTGTCTGTCTCCATGACGTCCAAAATGATTGATCCCGTGTTTTAAGGTTGGTTGTAAGGTGGTTTTGGATTTTAGAGTTATGTTCTGAATAACTTAAAGTAATGCTAGTCTTGTTACTAGCTTTATTCCCTTTGGTTTTTATCATTGAAATTTCTTGACTTCGAAGAAAAAGGTTGGTTCGATTTATTAAATACTTATAGCATCTTGTTAATAATTAAAATTAAAGTTTTAATAGTAATTTTACTAAATGAGTTATTTGTAAAAATCCTGTTAATTTCTCTGCTCTAGACTAAGATAGCCTTCATCGATAATGTGTCAATATATCTCCATTGATCATATTTATATGTATATATACCTTCAAATTCACATTAACTTTGTATTTGATTGTTAACGGCGAGTGTTGAAGATGAATAAGCTTTGTTGGCCTCCAAAGTCAAAACAAGTCTCCTTGTATATCTAGTTCTTTCTAGCATGATCCTTTGATAAGCTTTTTATTAAATTGAAACGGCACAAATTTAACCTGAATGTTAATTTGCCGAGCCAAGTTATTTCAATACAAGTCAAATTATGGTCATTACTAGAGAAATCCAAACACTAAGAGAGATAGAATTTTTTGATAAAAATTTCATCGGAAAAAACTCAATTTTTAATAAACGTAACTATTTTTGACAGAATATTTTCGTTAAAAAATTCTATTGAAAATAATCATATTGCTGATAGTTTTCCCTTGGAAATAAAAAAAGTAATTAGATGCATTTTTGGATAGATTATTTTCCAACTGAAATTTTTGTTGAAATTGTTATTTCCAACAGATTTTATCTTTTTTCTGATGGAAAAATCCCTTGGAAATTTGTGATGGAATTTTTAATCTCAATTAAAATAATTAACAACGAAATATTTTGTTGGTAATAACTATTTGCAACGAAAATTAAAATTTTAAGTACATTTAAACGAAATTCCATCAAAAAATAATATTTCAAACCACGTTTTCATGAGAAAAAAAATCGAAGCTTTTTCAATTATACATTCCATCAGAAATGATTATATTGCTAATGAGATTATTGCATATTAAATTTTTGGTAACGGATAATTTCATTGCAAAAAAAAAAGGCAAGACAGACAAATTTTCTTGAAGACTTTTAGTGATGAAATTAGATTAAATGATTTTATAATTTCTTCAATATAGCTTAAATATCCATCGTTAAAAGTATTAAACTTTTTTTGATAAAATTTCGTTAAAAGAAAAAAGATGAATTTTATGAAAAATACTTATTTTCAATAAAATTACTTTTAAAAATATTTTCGTCGTAAAAAGTGTAAATCCCTCTTGCGGTGAACGATTAAACAATTGAGAGTCCAACTATTTTGAGATCTAGAATTCGTATTTTACCAGCCCTTCTTCTTGTCCTTTGAAAAAAAAAAAAATTCACTAGTGAGGAACGTAACGATTGCACACAAGTAAAACTGTAAACCAGCACATAAAAGTCCCAAGTAGTGCCTTCAAGCACAATGAGCTTAAACTCCCAAATATGGATACAATGGACGGGGACGTGGGAACCTTTTTCTCGGTGACTTAGCTGTTTTGGATGGTGCCGGGTACTTAGTTCCTCTGAATCAGTCGTCTGGTTTCTGCTATCGCACATTTGCCACTGCCAAATTGGGGAAGGTTATTGCCAGGGGCGGCTGGGATTCGCAACAAACTTTCCAAGCCATGCAAGAATGTTAGTTTGAGCCCTTTTCAAAACGAATGGAATTTCCTTTTTCTTTTTCTTTTTCTTTTTCTTTTTTTTTTTTTCAGATCAAATAAGAAGTAAAGAAGGGCAGGTGAACGAAAGTTTAATCATCATCATGCTCTCTTATATTCCAATAAATTACTTTTATATTTGTACAAAAACCAAAACTATTGGCATATTATAAACCTCTGAAATATAGGCTGTCCAAACATTTTTTTTGGGTTTACTTGCTTATTTTCCAAATATATAAAACATTATACTCTTAATCTTTGATATTTTAAATTTTATATTATTGACTCTTTTGTTTAGTTATTATGGATTTAGAATTTACATTTTTTTTCTCAATTAGTAAATTCATTTAATAGGAAATGAAAAAAAAAATCACTACAAAAATCGAAGCAAACACCGCCAACATGCATTACTTATATGCGTCCCCTGCACAAAACAAAAGGCCCTACATAAAACATGAATGACATTTAAATATGTGACATATATTATGCTTATTTGAATTATAAATATTAAAAATTTAAGTTTTTAAAATATAATTTTAACTAATTGATGCTAGAACAAGTGAAGCTTAATTAATTTTTTTAATTAATTGAATTAATTGAAATGTTTTCTATCGATTAACACTAAAATTTGTATAATTCAATTTGTTTAATGATAAAAAATGACAATTCGGTTAATTTAATTAATAACTAATTCCATTGTGATTTTAATAGAACTAAGGAATGAACACCTTATTGCTCTCTCCTCTTACTTTCTTTTTTATGTTAGTTAAAAATATAACATGAGAGAAAAATAATTTAAATATAATATGAATATACAAATATCTCAAAATCTATACAATATAAATTATTAGCGTATCAAAATTTAAATAAATATAAAATATCTTAAACATGATTATAATATTAAAATATAGATAAATATGATATAAATATATGAATTGTCAGATTTACAAGTACGCAAGGGTTCAACATAACCGGCTACACCCAAAATTTGTTGACAATCCGATATGCATTTACATATATGACACAAAAAAATATAGAAATATGATAAAGATACATAAATGGCCAGACTTTTATGTACTCAAAAGTCCACTACAATCAGTTGCACCCAAATTCTGGTGACAACCCCATGTGCATTTTTCTGTGGAACATTTTTCGCCACTTGTTAATCCTCAATCTATTGGAGAAAACTCAGAAGGTGTGGGGCAGAGAGGGGAAAACCTGGAAGTCTTTCGGTAACGTCAAGTCTTCTTGACTGTTGTCTGATATGTTTGGATCTAAGGTTGGATTATTTGTTTAGTAATTACCATGATTAAAGGGACCAGTTTTTAGACTCAAAAAGGCACTAAGAGAGACCATATTAAACGACAGGCCATGAGAAATATGGACATATTAGAATATTAGTGACCATATGTGATTAAAGTAGTTTGATTTTGTCAAAGAAAAATGCTCACATGGAATTCTATGTTGCGTTTTGCAATACTGTCAGTTTTTCAAAGAAAATAGCACTTGGAGAAAATGGCAATCCTTTAATGTTCCTGTTTCTTTAAAACTTTCTTTAATATTGTAACACTTTCTGTTGAACTTTCTATGCGGGGGTCTAGTTTTTGTAATTCGAATTGATAATTTAATTCGATGAAGATTATAACAAAATTAAAATAGCCTTTTTTTAGAGGTTTACTTTGTGGAGTAGAAGTGAGCGTCGATAATTTTAAAAGTTTTATAGTTTTAATTTTTTTAAAAAAAGAACTCCATAATAGTTGGTGCTTCTTCAGAAAATAATGAAAATCTTTGCATTTATATGAAAATAAATCGATGATCAAATCATGTAAATTTTTGTGTCTTATTTTTTTTCTCATTGTCTCTTCTCTGTTATTATTATTCCCTCCCCTTTTAGTTGCATTTAAGAAAAGAAGAGGGCCAACTTATTTTGAATTAAAAGGGTACTGCGAGGGGGTATTGAGTAGTTGATAGACATTGGACATAAAAAATGGTAGTTCTTGAGGATCAGTAGTAATTATAAAACCAGAAACATCGGTATAAGGAACGGAAATTTTATGTCATTGATCCTATGGTTTAGTAACCCAAGGAAATTTCCCCTTTTGTGCATACTCGGACACTAGCGTATGGTGTGTCCCTTTCCTTCTGAAGCCAGCCAGGCACCCTTGCTGATTACAATAAATCCCAATTCAAACACTATAGATGAAATGAAAAACCAACAACTAAAAAACAATATATATTCTGATGGGAACCCTCCAAATTACAAAGAGACGAAGTCATATCTTGGGTGTGGAATTCAAAAAAAAAAAAAAAAAAAAGGTCTTTACATAGTATTATGATTTATGAGGGGTATTGAGGCCATCCATTTTAAAGCTTCCAATTGGTGTAGGAAACTAAGATAATGGCAGGATAGAGGAACTATGGTATTCCTAAAAAAATCATATTTATATAAGAATAGAGTTTATATTTAATTCATTGACAGTGTATATATATTTATATATTATATATCAACCTATGAAAGTATTTAAAGATCATAGAAAATGTATGTGCATTCAAAGTAAGATATTGGTATTCACTATTGATGTATGTAGCTAAGGGCCTTTATGCTGGTACTTATTATTTTTTTTCTTCACAATTTCTCTCAATAAATAAATAACTATTAATAAAATAAACGGCCCAGTAGATGGACATTCATAAACATCAATTAAAAATTATTTTATTATTATTTAAAAAATTAAGATTTAATATATGATTTTTATTGTATTAAAAATGCATTAATTACAATTTTTTATAAATATCAATTTTAATAAGGTCACTAGAGATTATTTATAAAACAATGTCATTAGAGATCGGTTAATATCTTTCGTATATGCAAGTAATAAGCATCCATCATTTATAGCTAAAATTCAAGGAAAACGAAAACATACAGTAATAACTTTAGCAACAACGTGCTTCTATATATAAATAAGTTCACCAGTGACCAAACTACCAACCCTTAAGGGAAGATAACTTTTGCCCCGGTCGGGCCGCACTTGGTGTTTGGAGCACCATTTCACCAGTACGGTGAGCACATGGTGCCCATTCCTTGATTGAGGCTTTCTTTGGATTTAGCCGCACCAAATCCCTTTTTTTTTTTTTTTTTTGTTGGGTGGGGGGGGGGGAGGGGGGAGGATTTTCCTCCCAGCTGAAACTTACCCCACTAAAATAAGGAATCTGTTTCCCACAGTGAGCAAATGATTTTTTTCCATTAATTTATAATATTAGTCTAAACTTTATAAAAATTATTGTTGGTCTAAATTCTTTACAATATCAAATACTAATTTAACTTTTGTATTTTAGTCTAATTTTTAATTTAACACATAAAAAAAATATCACATTGTCTGTGTCATGTCAATATAAAAATTTTTAAATTTTTAAATTTTTTATAATAATATGAAATTGACGATAAAGCATTTTGTCAAGTTTCATGTTTTAGTTAATTATTAATTATCACGTTAATATTTAATTAACGATATCATTTAAAAAATTAATATATTTAATAAAATAAAATTTTAAATATTAAATTAATATTTTTTAATAGTGTAGGAGTCAAATAATTAATTTAACTCTTCTTTAAACTATAGGATTCCTTTTCAATCAATGATGTATATTTTACATATATAATAACGTCGTGGTTTGATGGAGACTCATGGACCATCTATGTACAGCTCAAAAAAAGTTTTCCCACATTATTGGGGGAGCAAATTTGTTTCACGTGTCGAAGGACATCGTACATTAATTTCTGTCATTTTCGGGTCTGGAGCTTTGAACGACAACTTGCCGCTGTGGTTTATTTTATTTTTTCTAATTGTTTTTTTTTTTTGTTTTTGTTCTTTATTTTTCTCTCTTCCGCCAGTTTTCACATTTGCCTCCTATTGGGGTTTATTTGGTTTTCATCTCACTCCTGGTGAGATGGAATAATGGGGAAAATTCTATTTAATTGTTCAGTGCAATCCATTTGGATTACATGCGGCGAGGGACGGTGGAGTAGTCCCACCCTGGTGCCCTCTCCTGTTTTCATTGGATTTTGGTGCTTTATATTCCGTTTGCATGACTAGTGAGAATTACTATGGTAAAATTAAAAATAACAATGACGGTAAGATTAATTATTATAATAGTAAGATTAGATATTATAGTTATAAAATTAAAATCGGTGATAGGATAAGTGTTTGGATTCAATTGCAGCAATGGCAGTAAGATAAGAATAAAAAATAATTATTAAAGACATTCGATTAAAATAATATATAATAAATAATTAAAAATTATTAAAAATATATTTATGTTGAATAATAAAATTTAAATGAAATTATATTTATGTTGAATAATAATTAAAAATTATAAAATTAAATAATAAAATAATATTTATATTGAATACTAATTAAAAATTAGTAAATTATATTTATATTAAAAATAAATTGTTAAAATTATATTAATATTAAATAATAAAATATATATTAAAAACCAAAAATATACTTATATTAAATAATTGTTAAATATTATTTAATAATAAATAAATAAAAATAAAAGGGGTAAAAAGGAGATTTCATGCCCTTTTTACCTTCCATTGGGGCTCCAATTTAGTGACGGGAGCCTTCACCCTCGAGTGAAAACTAGAGGGGCAATGAAGGGCGTTTCCCCCAACTGGGGGTATGCCAAACACACCCCCAGTGAGCCCCTTGAAACTGTTTGGATCTCCGGTGCGATAGGATCCAAACGAAGCCTTAGTTGGTAAAAAAGGCCCTCCAGTTGAATTTTTTTTAACTTTTTTAATGCAACGTTTGGGTTTTTTATTTGAAGATAATTATATAATAAATTTTATTTCACATAATAATATATAAATGTTATTTTTTATACAATAATTTAATAAATGCATAAGTTTTATTATTATAAAATTAATATGAATTAATTAAAAATAAATATTTACATAAAAATAAATATAAAAACATTATTCGATATAATTTTTATTAATTTTAATTATTTATTAATAAAATTATTATTTTACATACGTATAATTGTAATTAAATTTGATTATTTATTTTTCATAAAAATCAAATAAACTAAAATTCTTATTATATATATTTTAATTAATGTCTTTAATGATAATTTTCCTTTCTCACTATAATTCATCTCATCGTCACGTTGCAATTGAATCCAAACACATATTTCATCACTAATTTTAATATCACCATTATAATATCCAATCTCCTTGCTACCGTAACTAATCTAATAGCCACCGCTATTTTTAACCTCACTGAAACCTATCTCATTGTCCATCCAAATGAAGCCTTAATTAATAGCCTCATTATTTTTTTTTCATAAACAACTTTAAAATATAAAAAATATATCAAGATTTATTTTACATTACACTATTAGGTCAATCATAATATAGGAGTATATTTACTTATTACTTTAGAAAAAAAATACATAAGGATGTTGTAAATATCTTTATATAGGTTAGCTTATTTCACAAAAAATAATTTTCACAATATTATTTTTTTGAAAAATAAGTTTATTAGCTGAAAAAGCTGAATTTCTTTTTTTTTTTTGTCATTATTATGTATAAAGTGGTAGCTATTTCTCTTTGTCTTCTTCGTTCTAGAAAAGTTGTATTGATATAAAAAAAAATCAATCCCTACAATTAAAAATATTGATATTTTTTACTTCAACTTTTACTTTTAGGGGATTGATCTTTATTTATATAAAGATCAATTTTTTTCTTTGCTTCAAGTAAATACAAAAATAAATCAATCTCTATATTTAAGGAGTTCGTCTTTTTTTACTTTGCTTAAATTATGAAAAAATGTCTTAAACTCAACATTTTTTGAAAATGGATAATATACCGTTAACCTAAAATTCATTTTCTTTTAAATTATTATCAGATAAAAATATAATGAAATTTTTTTAATTTTACAAATTAAATTAAAAATTATCACTTATCTTATTATTTAATTTTTTTTTAATATACGCTCAATACATGAGTTAATGACCATTATTTCTAGACATGTATCTTATTTATTTAATTATTATTTTGTAATTAATATATTAATTATATATTTTTTATATCATTTTAACCAAATTTATTAAATATTTATTAACATTTTTCTTGACGTTAAAAGTGCTTCTAAAGCAGAATTGAATTAAATGATTGCACGAAATATTTGGGATATCATTTTCACTGACCATCTGTGTCTGACAAATTGAAAAGTGATGTTTGTACAACTTAACGACAACCGTTAAATTGAATCAATAATAATAACAGTAACAATTTTAATTAAATGATTGCACCGTACATATGTCATTCTCCCCAAGAACTGTCTCTGAAAAAGTCCTGCTTGTACCGCTTTCACCACAGCCACAACCATTTGAATTATTGCATTGTCAGTACAACTGCAACCCATAGACACTAACATTGGCCAAGCTTAGAGTTACACCTTTGCTTCGCCCTCCTATTTGATGCTATATTTAGTTTTACATTATAATGCTAATCATAAAGGTTTCACGAAGATTCATGCTTGATTTATAGAAAGTTCAAAACTAGTTTTCCACGTGACGCAGATTGCAATCAAATCACCGTTAAAAAATTTAAATTTGATATAAAATTTAATTTAAGTTTGATCGATTTGTTTAAAGTTTAAATTAAATTTAAAATAAAATTGAATAATTTTAGCTTAGCTTGAGTAAATTTGTTTACCTTAAAAAAAATTAAATTCAATTTTTATGTTCGATTTTAAATTTAATTATTTATACTCAAAATTAAATTAAAATTTTTAAATATCATTTTTAATTAAAAATAATAAAAGATATATTAAAAATAAAAAAACTTAATTAAACTCGTAATTTACTGTTATATATTAAGATACTCAAATTCAATTTGCTCAATAACTCCAGCTATTCTAATTTAAAATTGACCTTAAATTAATAATTTACAAAGTATTAATACCTCATTTACAGCCTATTAAAAGCTTAATTGTTTCACGTGTCAAAAACATCACTGGTTATGTCATTTTCTCTTGGGTCAACAATAATGAACAACTTGTAGTTGTGGGTTCTACTCCATTTTTTTGATACATAATTTGCCTCATTGGCTTGACATGTTGCAACCTATGAGACACTGGTTATTATTATTATTATTATTATTATTATTATTATTATCATAAGTTAATATTTGATATACTGATAATGTAAAAATTTATATATTATTCATGAATCAATTTTTATTTCTCATTAAAAATTTTTAAAAATAAATATAATTGCTTCTATTTAAAGAAATGACATGATATAGTTCATTGATTGTGTATCAATGTATCAAATATAAATCTTATTATTATCATTTTCATAGACAACTTAAAAATATAGATAAAATATTGAGATTTAATTTACATTTCACAAATTGATAAATCAAAGTACAGGACTATATCTTAAAATACTACTTATTATGTAAAAAAGATTAGATTATGAGTATATGAGAAAAATAAAATGGAAAAAATTATATTTAGAAAAATTGCTTAATGGGTAATTTTTTTTATATAAAATGATTATCTTTAAGTTTTAAAGTAATTTCATTAACTAAGTTGACGTTATTTTATTTATAATACTAAATCAAAAACATTAAATATAGTATAGATAATAAATATGAAATTAAGAATATATTATTTTTATAATAATTTTTAACAAAATAACCTTTTTTTAAAAAATATATCCATGCCTTGATGAGAAAGCGGGGATAGGTTCATAGTTTTTTTGGCGATATTTATTTAGAACCATATGTTTCCTTGCATTGAATTTGCGGGGTTTGGAAGGTTTTGTTTTGGATTCATTCACATATTCTGATCGTCAAGGTTTTCGGGCTTTTTTCTAGGTGTTTCTAGGCAAATTTCCTTATTTTTTATTGCTGAACTTGTGCTCGATTTTTATCATTGTTTGATTTGTTAGTAAATCTTTTTCAATGTCACTCTAAGAATCTCGTTTGTAGAATTTTTTTAAAAGTAATTAGTGAAAAAAAATTTAAAACAAATACTAACGGACCTATTAATATTATTTTTTCATTATTTTCGTTTTAATATTAAATTTTAGATTAAATTTCAAGCACAAAAACTTGGCATGACAAATATTTGGGTTATGAGATTTTACATATTAAATATTGCACACCCACAATTTAAAGAGGATAATTAAAAAATAACTTATATATTAAAACTAATAATCTAATAATTTTAAATGTGGACAGTTTTTTACTTTGTGAAAAATAAAGAAGTTGTCTAATGATGCCATATGTGGGATTTAAAAAAATACATAATGCTCTTAATTACATTTTATATTATAAATTTAATTTGATTTTTTTAGTATATTAGTATATACACGTGAGAAATGAGGATATGGAAAATATCTTAATATTGTATTGCTTAGATGACTTTTTGTAAAATGTTAAAGCATTTAATTCAATGATAGATTATTGTTGTTGTTCTTGTTATTATTGCTAGTCTTAAAAAAAATTAAAAAAAAAAAAAAACCTAATGAGGGATATGCATGAGAATGTATCTATGGCTGGGAACGGCCTCCGGAGTCCTGTCCATTTTAATCGTTGGTGAAATATGATTATTTCCTTTCCAATTATTAGCAAAAACATATTTAATTTTTAAAATTTCATAAAAATAAATATAAATCATTTATTAATAAGTGTGATCATATGATTCATTAACCTATTATATATTGATAGTCTATCAAATATAAATAATTGCTCATATATATATATATATATATATATATATACACACACACAAAATCTCATGAACTACGTTTTTTAATGTTAATGGCCTCCAAAATGTCAACATGACAATATTTAAGATATAAACCATTTTATATACCTGCAAAATAACATTAATTTCATTTTCAACTGTTAATGGTAAATGGTGAACTGGTGATGACTTAGCTTAATTTGTTAACCTCCAAGGTCAACACTGTTACAGTGATGTTATCTCACATTGGTTAAATATATGTATGATCTTATAAGTAAATTGAACTTTTTCACTTATTAAATACCAAATTCATTTTAAGTTAAATGCTTAATGAGATATCGAAACTTAGTTTCTATTATATTGTTTTTGCATATTAGTTCTATCTGTATCCTCTTTTATGTTTGTCAAGTTGTTGCCACCTCTATCTCCACTTATACATGATGAAGCCTGTTAAAGTAGTGTTATGTCACATTAATAATATCTATTTTTTTTGTGATCTTGTATTTATGTAAGATTCTATTCACTTATTGTCGGTTGATTTTAGATTTGGAGTTGTATTTAATGTACTATTAATATATAAATATAACAGTAATAGTAGATGACGTGATGCCACTTTAATAATACTTTACCCATTAATAGGTGACAACATATGATTCATTGATAATGTATGAATTCTTAGTTAGACAATTAATATAGACACGTCTCTGAAAATCCTTAAGAGTCAAAGTTGTTTTACATTTGATTGCAACACTACTAGTCTAGTCATAGTCAATAAGAAAAAAAAATTTTCAATGATTAAAACTTGAGGGCTTAGCCATTTTGAGATCGTGAATTTAAATTCTGAAATTAAATAAGATTCATGGAATTCAGAGGGAAAAAAAAAAGCTATTTCTTGATACTAGTGTAAAATGTAACTTGAATTGTCGATATAAGAAAGAAAATTTGTGTAACTAATTGCGAGCTTTTTACTTATACATGCTTTGTAAATGTTATTTGTAGATACTTAATTTTATTTGGATATTCAAAAATCAAACTTACTTTGGATTTTTGACTATTCCAAAATAGCATTTTTTTTCTTTTTAATCATTCTAAACTACTTTGAGTTTTTTTTAAAATTATGTAAAATATTTTTAATTAACTTTTTTACACTTAAATTCTTAACATAATATTTTTCAATTAAACTTGTTAGATATAGAATTTTTTATTAAACTTTTTGTACATAAAATTTTGATTGATTTAATCAAATTTGTACATGTGAATATTTTTAGGTTGCTCATGTATAAACTTTTTAGTTATAAATATTATAAAAAAATATTAAAAAAAATGACTCGCCATAGGTAGAACCTTGTAGAAGGTGGTAGAAAGGATGAGTCATCTTGATTGGTGAGAAAAGGCAAAAAAGGTTGTATATAATGAAGGATTGCATGCATGATTGGCCCAACCAATAGTCAAAGCCTTATATATGAGCTTAAACTCCGAAACTTTCGTAAACGAATGTGATATCAAGGCCAAGAGATCCAATGTACATTATGCATATTCATGGGACAACGATTCCAAAGATTAAGCTTTCGAGACTAGAACATGATTTGTCTCGAAATTTGGGGGATTTGTACTGAAATCTGCTCGGTAAGTAGAAGACAGAATACGATAATAACTTATGCAATAAAAGAACATGCATAAATAAAGTAGTGAAATTCATGTGGTTTTTCTAGCCTCAATTATATAAATACTGTTATAGTTAATTATGACTAGAAATGTTTACGTATCAAACTAAATTACGGTTGAAAAATTTTTTTAAATTTTTGTTTAGGCTTAAATTGGATCTGTTTTAATTTAAAAATTTAAATTTATTACTCATAAATAATTAAAAATTATATTAATATTTATATAATTTTTTAATTAAATATAAATTAAAATATATTTTAATTATTAAATAATAATTTTAACTAACTGGATCGAATAAACTTGAATTAAAAAAATTATCTAAAATTTAAATTAATCAAACCTGATCATGAACAGTCTAGATATGAGCGTAACTGAAGTAATCTAATCATTTCATGATTCCTTTCTAGAGATTACTTTCCACTATGGCTTTAAAGATAGAACGGTATTTTAGGGAACTATTTCAAAAGGTCTATAAATTAATTAATTAACGTTTAGCGTATTCACCTACTTAATTTACACATGGTTATTAAAATTCAATTTCTATTAGAGGAAATATATATTTCTATATATAGATCATACTACAGTAAAAAAAAATCCAATTTGCTGCGCACCAAGGTGAAAGTGTTCGTATGTACGCGAAGGTCAGCCTGAATATGTATGGGAGTAGTTGACTATAGGTCTATATATAATAAAATATTAATTTATCGAAAAATAAATAATATCATAAGCTTTAAAAAATATTGTTAACAAAGTATATCATTCATTTATCATAT
>JBBYHM010403205.1:0-12974 GCA_038381775.1 Adansonia rubrostipa
TTATTATTATTATTATTATTATTATTATTATTATTTGTAATGGTAATTAGAATTTGATAATAGTATAACAAAGTAATTAGATAAATTAAAAATATGAAAGCCATAATAAATAATACAATATCAAAAATAAATTAAATATTAAATACTAATACCATATATAATTTAATTAAATATTAAAATTTTAATTTATATTTTATATGTGATTAAACTTGCTTATGAGTCCTACGGCCTAAATTTTTTAAAAATCTTAAGCCTAAGCTCTTATTTAACGTACCCATACCTACCTATTTAAGCCATTGTTCATAACATTAAAGAATATTTTTTATTAATATTTATATATCTTATAATTAAATTTAAATAAAATATATATTATTTTAATTTAAAATTATTGTTTCGATTAGGCCGAGTTGATATAAGACAAAAACATGAAAATGCAAACCTAGGCACAATTGGGTTAGGTGGGTAGCCCGACCCTTGAGGAGGTTGATATATGATAAAATAATAATTTATCAAAAAGTAAATCATATCATGAGCTTTAAAAACGTTGTCAATAAAGTATATTATTGATTTATCATATAGTTTTTAATTTAATTAGTTAAACTCATTAACTATTGAAAGTTTATATATGTTAGTTGTAAAATTTAAATACTTCTTTCAATATTTTTCTCATTATTATTATTATTATTCCAAGTAAGGATAACTAGAATCTGATAATAGTATAACAAAATAATAAGATAAATTAAAAAATATGAAAGCCGTAATAGATAATAACATATAAAAAATAATCAAATATTAAATATTAATACCATATTTAATTTAATTAAATATTAAAAACTTAATTTATATTTTATATGTGATTACATCTGCTCATGAGTTGAGCTGAGCTACAACTTGAATTTTTTAAAATCTCAAGCCCAGGCTCTTATTTAATTTCCTTAGACCTGTCTGTTCAAGCTAGAATTATTTTTCATCAAATTAAAAAATTTTTTAATTAATATTTTTATATTTTATAATTAAATTCAAATAAGATATATGTTATTTTAATTTAAAATTACTATTCCAAGTCGGGTCGGCTATTCTAAAACAAAAATATGAGAACCATAATCCAGGCCATTTGGATCAAGTGGGTAGCTCGATCCTTGAGCAGGTCCATATATGATAAAATAATAACTTATTGAAAAGTAAATCATATCATGAGTTTTGAAAATATTGTTAATAAAGTATATCATCCATTTATCTTTTTCTTTTTTAAAAAAATTGAAATTATTGAACTCATTAAATATTGAGAGTTATACATGTTAATAGTAAAATTTTAAATACTTCTTTGAATATAATAATAATAATTATTTTTTTTCAAGCAATGATAATTAGAGTCTAATAATAATATAACAAAGTAATAAGATAAATTAAAAAATATGGAAGTCATAATAGATAATACCATATCAAAAATAAAAAAAAAATCACATATTAGAGTAGTAACTAAACCTGCCCATGGGCCGGATAGCTTGCCCAACACAATAAGCCCAGCACGATCAGACTTAAGTCTTAGATTTTAAGTTTCAAGCACGCTCGACCTGAAATAATATTTTTTAAATCAAATAATATATTTATTTAAATTTATTTATAAAATATCTAAATATTAATATAAAAATAACTTTTTAATATTATAATTTATGAACAATGATTTATACATAAATAGGTCGGCCAGGCCAAATTCGGCCCTTAGCTTAGAATTCAAAAAATTTTTTGGGCCGTGGCTAGACTTATAGAACCGAACTAAGATTTTTTTTTTTTTAGCAGAACCAGACCAAATTCAGGGCTAGGCTTAGAATTCAAAATTACGTACAAGTGATTACATTTAACATAAAATAAAAAATAATGTAAAATATACTCAAACTCGAATCTGACCTGAACCCGAATGGACCCAAACCCGGAGAAACTTAAACCCAAATAGACCCAAACCCGAAATGATAATTATTATTATTATTTTTCAAGTAATGATGATTAAAGTTTGATAATAATATAACAAAGTAATAAAATAAATTAAAAAATATAGAAGACATAATAGATAATACCATATCAAAAATGAAAAAAATTACATGTTAGACTAGCAACTAAACATGCCCATGGGCCAGACAGCCTGCCCAACATAATAAGCCCAGCACGATCGAGTCAGGTCTTAGATTATAAGTTTCAAGCACGCTCGACCTGAAATGGTTTTTTTTAATAAAATAATATATTTTATTTAAATTTAATTATAAAATATCTAACTATTAATATAAAAATAATTTTTTAATATTATGATTTATGAACAATGACTTGTACTTAAAAGGGTCGGCTATGCCAAATTTGATCCTAAGCTTAGAATTCAAAAATTTTTTGGGCCATGGCTAGGCGCATAAAATCAAATTAAGATTTTTTTGAGTCAGACCAGGCCAAATTCAGGCCTAAGCTTAGAATTCAAATTTACGTAAAAATGACTACATTTAACATAAAATAAAAAATAATTTAAAATATACTCAAACCTAAACACGACCTGAACCTGAACCCTAACCGAAATAGGCTTAAACTCGAATGGACCTGAACCCAAAAAAACTTAAACCCAAATAGACCGAAGCTCGAAAAAATCTAAACCCGAAATAACCCGTATCGAACCTGCACAATTGCCACCTCTATCTTTTGTGGTGTCCATTTTGCTTTTTTCAAATCGTTTTCAAAAATTACAAGGCAATGTTTCATGTTAGTATCTCTTTAATGCTTGAGACGAAATATTTGATTTTCAAAATTAAATCTAAAGATGATTTTTAGTCAAAAATCTCCTTGTTCCTTACCTTTCTAAGGTGTATATGAGATTCAAACCTTTTACGAAAACCCAAATTTATCACGTTATACAATTTATGCATAAAAGGAGATTATATTCAAATAATGACAAGTCACAAAGGAGGAAACTGAAATCAATGTAAGACATAGCTAGAAGTACCAATTTCAAGCATCATGGAGATGTTAGTACTTTTCTTCCCGTAACCAACTATCGAACCTAATCGATGAATCTCTAGACAATATAGACCTTGGAATCGACATCCTAAGTTTCACAATTTGGAATACCATTTTCAATAGGCATCATATCAAGCCTAGCCCAAAGTTGTGAATTATATCATTTCTCTCACGTATTTAAGTCGTGCAAGCTTCCCGCCCTGCGAGTATCTTCTAGAGGCACTTTGTAACATAGTGTATAAATCGATATATTAATAGTGAACCGTGTGAAAACATTTCATTAATAAATAAATAAATAATTTTAAAAATCTTTAAAACTAAATATAACTTTTGATCGATGGCATAATATAATTAATCAGTTTATAAATTATACACTATCTTTTAACTATTTACTTTTATGTAACCCATGCACTTTTCTATTCCCTCTTTATTGCGTAGCTACACGTGCATTTTTCTTTTCCCTCTCACTATTAATTTTGGATTCTTATATTTCGTAAAACCATTAAACACTTTCGCCTTTACATATTTACTTTCTCTTATTTAACACGTTACACATGCAATTCCCTTCCCCTATTATAGCACTAAAGAATTTTAAATTCACTATTGAATTACACCTTTAACTAAATCTTAAAAATCTCATAGAATTAATAAATTCTCTTTCAAATCTAATCATTACAACTAATAGTCCCAAACTCTATTAATAGATAACAACTACCATACAAATAATATTCATTTTCTTATTTTTACTGAATTGTAATCATAAATGTGCTTTCCTTTTCCAATTGTGAATGAAACTTTGAATTGGATGGACCGAAAAGGAAAAGAGTTGAGCAAATTGGGTGAGTTAGGCTAGTTTGAAGTCAAGTCAGATTTTTTAAAGTTTGGGTCATTTTGGGTTTTAAGTTGTTTTGGATTCAAATTATTTTAAGTTTAGGACATTTTAGTTTTAAGTCATTTTGGCTTCAGGTCATTTGGGTTTAAGTTAATCGGGTTTGAGTCACTTTTAGGTTTTAATCAATCTGATTTGATCATTTAGGTCAATTAGGTTTGACATTTGACTTATACGAGCTTGGGTCATTTGGTTTAATTTATTAATATTAAATTAAAATGAGATCAAATTTATATAAAGTATTTGATCTAGTCAGATTTAATTAAAGCTTTATTAAAATATTGAAAACAAATAATACATAATATTTAATGATAAATATTGAAATTGTAATATGCTAAAATAATATCTATCTAATTTAACTTTCAGATTTTTGCATAATCTGATAAATTTTCAAATTCAAGTATCCATTTTATTTAAATGAGTAGTATAATTTAACAAAACTTTATACTACGATAACTAAAAGGTTATCTAAATAAAGAATCAAAGGGTTTTTAGATTTCATAAGTGAAGTTTATAGAATGACGTCTACTCTCTAACATATATTAAAAAATTAAAAAATTAAAAATTAAAACTTAAAAGGTTAAAACTTAAAAAATTCCTAACACTACTTATTTATATCATTAATAAATTCATTGACTGAGTTTTGTATGATGAGTCAAGTGATACTAACTCATTTAAAAAATTTACCAAAAAATAAAATTATTAAAGTGAATATAAAATTAAAGGTTTTATTGATATTTCATTTAAAATAATATTTATATATATCTATATTTCTTGAAAAAATTATTCACTTTTACCAAAAAACAACCCACCTTTTACAAGAAAAGAAATTCCCACTTTTGAAAAAACCTACTAATCTTCTTTATTTCTCATTATTATTCTAGAAACAAATTAAAATAAACATTTTAACCCACTTTTTTGGTTACGTGAAATTCTAGCTATATATAAACTTTCTAATTGACTTGATGTAATAATTTATTAATATTAAAATTTATATAAAATATAGTGTATTTATTTTTTATTTAATATCTATACTATTAATAAATTCTTTAATGGAGTTTAGTGTCACAAGTGACACCAACTTAATTGAAATTTTACAAAAAAAGAACCAACTAAAATTATTAAAATAAAGGTAAAATTAAAGGGTTTTTTTTTGCCATTTCACTTGAAATAATACTTAATATTTTTTTCTTGAAAAAAGCTATTCACTGTTATTAAAAAAAACCACCCACCTGTTATGTGAAAAAATTCTCACTTTTGAAAGATGCCAATCTTTTTTATTTATTATTTATTGTAGAAAACAAATTAAAAATTCACCCACTTTTGTGAGGTGTGTCAAATTTTAATAATTATCAAGAAAATCAATTTCATTCAAACTAATATAACATATTTTAAAATTACAGTAACAATTCAAAATTTTAAACTAATTCACTTGTTAAAAATTGTTATAATAGCATAGTTATAGATTTTGTGTTCTTCTGCATACATATAATCATTACATTATTTTACATATAAATAAAAGAACAAAAATAGGAATATAATTAACTTATAGATACCAAATAATGTTTGCATACTTTATCACAATCAAAATGGTAATTATAAGTTACGAAATTAATAATTTACGTAATAAATATTATTTTCATTAACTTATACTCTGGTTAGATCAAGGGAATAGAAGAGAAAGTCAGGGAAATCTAAAGACCTTTCCTTAGTTTGGATACATTTTTAAGTAAAATAAAGGAAAGTAATAGGAGATAAACACCCCTAACTTTCCCTCCAATGCTTCACTTTTTAATTAGCTCAAATTGGGGCGAATGTCAGGTGTTGCCGTATGTCCAGCCTTTAAAACTTCGGACGATCCGGCATAGCACGCTTGACTTAAACATAAATGATGATTTATTATGATCAAGCCTTTGAGTTATCCCATGATCAGGACTTGGATTAGGCATAATAATGGGGAGGAAAGGGAAAAGACTGTTAGGCAAATCGCTCATCCAACTAGTCTCAGATGGCCACCATGAAGTGGCCATAAACTTGTAGTCGCCACCAATCACTTTAGGCTAGGCAAGATCAGACATCTATTGAAAATAATATTATGAGTTACAAAACTTGAAACACTAATTTCAAGGTCTACAAAGGCCAGAGATTCATTGGTAGGTTTGGTAGTTAGCTACATGTAGGGAAGAACTAGCATCCTCACATGCCCGAAATCGGTATCTACTAACTATGTCTCACTTTGGTCTCGGTTAAATTGGTTCCATTTGGTCTCTTTTTAGATATAATCCTCTTTAATACATGAAGTTTTGGGAAATGGAAATATGGGTTTTTTAAAGAAAATTAGGTCACATATGCGCCTTGGAGATGTGAGGAACATAGGGATATTTTTATGAAAATGATACCCGGATTGGATTTTAAAAAATTGGATGTTTCATATCAAGTATTGGAGAGATACCAACATGAAACATCACCTTGCAAATTTTAGTGGAAAATAAATTTTAAATATCAATGCACAATAGTTACTACAAAAGGAAAACAAGTTAGTAAGGCGAAAGATGAGAAATGTAATAATATCATAATAAGCAATCGCAAACAGAAAAACATAAATGGGAGGGGGAGATCGAAATATATCTCATAATTATCTTCGATTATTATATAATAACTGAGATGATAATTTTAGAGACCGGTCTGGATTTAGTGGTAATTTGAAAAACAAAGATGATTTTTATCAAAACAGTTAGAGGCATCCGGAAGAGAGACAATTTCAAGTTTTTTTTAAGGTAAAAGCAGGGTTAGAGTATTCCCTTGTGAGGTGGGGTTGGAGTATCCCCAAAACAGAGCTCTGAAAATAGTAGAGATTAAAGTGAAAATTTGAATTTTTAAATTAAAAAAAATGAGGCTGGAGTATCCCTTTTAAGTAGTGGGGTTGGAGTATCCCCAAAGTTAGGAAAACGGAACAAGGTGAAAATTTAAATTTAAAAAAAAAGGGTTGGAGTATCCCCTTTAAATAGTGGAGTTGAAGTATCTCCACTAGTAAAAATTTTAATATGAAATCCTATTTTTGGTATTTTTATCTTGATCTGAGTCAAAAAGGGTTGATGTTGTAAGGGAGACTAAACGGGTGCATTTCGAGATGTCTGAACATTTTGATGAAAAGAGATTCAAAAATTAGGTTAAAAACAGGGGATAGAATCGTGTCATCTCTATTTTCAAATTTTTTTTTCGGGTTTATCCGAAGACTTCAAAGGGTAAATAAGATATCGTTGGAAAAGTAGCTCGACAAGGTTTAATATAAAAATATTTCAAAAATTCTAAAAAACCACTTTCTAGACAAAATTAATTTTTAAAGTTAAGTTAATCTCGACACTGGCAACATGTAAAAGGAAAATGGCATGATGGACTTTGAAAAATCATTCCAAGCTTTTCCATAATTGTTAGATCATGAACATTCCTTCTCAAAAAGGGAATTTTGTGAAATTTTTAGGAAAAATACTTCAAAATTTCATAAAATCAGCTGATGGGCCAAAGCAGCCCAAATAGAATGTTGCATGTTGGTTCTAGGGGTTTTGGACAGCAAAAATTCTAAAAATCATAACTCCCTCGTCTGGGATGATCTAAGGGTAAGTAATACACCGTTAGAAAGATAATTTGATGCACTTTAAGGGAAAAATAATAGAAAAATCAAAGGAAATATGTTGCAGTTTGAAAATAATTTTTCAATTTCGGACTACAGTGCTGCCAGAGCAAAAACAAGGGGATTATTCGATATTCTGATTTTTTTGAAGACAGACTAAGGTCTAGGGCGTCCGAACGTCCACAACAAAAAGTAATATGGGCTTCACAAGGTCATTCCATAATCCTAGAGTAGTTTGGGATGATGGAACAACCTATTAACCATGTCACTAAAAGGAACACGAGACTCAAGATCAATGATTAATACTAAAAAGGATCTATTTTTATTTTGAAAAATAAGCTTACTCCACCATAAATCTGGAGCAGAAATGTTTATCTACCCCTAGGATTGGAAGACCAATTTTATGAAAGCATTAAGTCCATGCTATTCTTCATCTATTAGAGATAGCATGAACTTAACTTTGGGATTTCATTTTAGAAAATCATATTTTTAACAAACAAGCATGCATCTTGATGGGAAGGACATAAACAAAACATAAAGTGCACTAAAATAAACAAGGACAAAGCATGCAAACACATATTAGTGACATGTTGAGATGGAAATAGGTGACAAAAATCTGAGAATACAAGCTGAAGTTGTCAAGACAGTATTTTTATATCATAAGACTCCTTAAAACACAAGAAAATGCATGAATATATATAAGACATGTTAAGGTAGACATTTAATAATATGTCAAGCATTTGAAAATAGATGAAATATGACAAAAGATGCATAGATAAAGGGGTTGTTTTGATGTCAGAATGAAAGACAAGATGTTTGGCCTACCATGCAACATCAAGGCAACAAGAGAGCATCAACAATCTCAGACTACAACAAACAACGTAGCAACAATACATGAGAACTTTAGAAAGGTCATGGTAACATAGAAAGGTCACTAGGATGATGAAAATATTGAAAAATTAAAGAATATGCAGAGTCAAGTGGAGGGAATATACCAAAAGTTTTAAGATTCATCATTTTTTTTGAACAGTAGTTTTAAACTTCACCGTTTTGGATTGAACATCAAAAGAGAGATGAAAAAGAGGGGCTTTTTAGTTAGGTTTGGATAAAGGGGAGTTTTGAGAGGGACTATAAGTGAAATAAAGGTTCTTTGGAAGGACTTTTAGTGATGGTTTTGAAAGGATCCGAAAATGGAGAAGAGTTTTTTTGTTTTTGGTGAGAGTGGAAAACAGAAGGAATAAAGGAATGAGTGAAAGTTTTTCTGCTAGGAATCTCCTTCTTTTTTTTTTTTCAGCTGAGTCCAAGGTTGGTTTATATAGCCATATGGCCATTGAGACAAAAGACAAAAGGGCAAAGGCATTTTGAGGTTTTAATGCATGTACCTTATGCAGAGGTCAGGTATAGTGCTCAACTGCCATGCAAACCCATTGGTTTGCTCAGCAAAAATAGTAGATCTAGACTACTTTATTTTGCTAAGCATTGGGTAAGTTCAACCTTACCCTTAGACAAATTGCCTAATGTCATGAAATATCCTTTGTCATTGGCTATTTGGACCTTAAGATTTTGCTTAAATCCAATCACAAGCCTAAGGACAAAGCCTGGTATGAATTTTGATGATTTTTGGTGCAAGAAACGTGTTTGAATCAATTTTTGAATCAGTGGTGCAGTAGCTGAAAAATGGCTCAAACTAGGCAAATATGTCTTTGTGTATCGATACGGAACATTGTGTATCAATACAAAAGGCAATTTTACCCATGAGTATCGATACAATGAACTGTGTATCGGTACTAAGAGCCAAAAATGTTTCTAGTCTCGAGACTTAAAGGCATGTATCGATACTTCATGGACTTGAATCGACACGCTTGCTTGTGTATCAATACATTTTGCCAAACATCACAACTTTTGGTACTGCCAAGGTCTGTATCGATACAGACATGCTAGGTATCGATAGCATATCTTAGGTATCAATACCAAACCCTATTGTATCGATACTACATGTGACGATTCAAATTTTTAGTGCCATAAAGCCTAGTATCAATACTTATGCACCAATAAACCTTGCATGTACCTGCGACTTCTTAAGTTTCCTCAACTTGGACACAAATAGCGGGAAATTGGTTTGAGTACTCATCTGAATGACTCCAATAACACCATGAAAAATGACCTTTGATGCCCCATCTTACATTTTTCTCTAAGGTGATCCATAGGCATTTCAGACGTTCCAAAAAACAAAATTTTTCGCCTAGCGCCGTCTTGCCTAATAGTGTCTGGAAACATAACACCCGACAGTCATCCTTCAATTTTTATTTCTATTTTTTGATTTTATCATCTTTCACCTAAGTCTTAGGATGTCAAAAAGGGGCCTGGACAAATAAGGTCTCTACACTAGGGAAAAGAAAAGATTAAAAATTTTTAATCATAAATGACTTAATATCTTTTTTTAATTTTTAAAAATCATTTGGATCCATTATCTTGTAGTTCATTTAATAACTTTTTTTTTAATTTTGAGCTTCGATCTTAATTTTTTTATTATTTTAGTATTAGTTCATAATTTTTTATTTAAAAGAAAATAAAGAAGAAAACAAAGAAGCATGTAGACATCAGGAATTATTACCTATAATATTGGATTTTTTCAAACCTATAATAAAAATATTTATAATACTTATACAAGTTTATAATAAATTTTATCTTAATAAAAAATATTGAGGATTTTAAATTTTCTCATTAAAATTAAATTTCAAAAAATTTATATTGTTACCTAAAATAATTGCAATAATATATTTTATGAATTTATAATAATACATCTTTTTATTTGAAATTCTCTTTATTTTCCTAACATTTAAAATGTAATTAAAACAATTAATTTCATTATCCACATAATAAATTAATTAATTTTAAAAAATGTATAATTGGAACAATATGTTATAGTATATTCATTCCTTTCCTTGCCATTACTTAAAGAAACAATGTAATTTCATAATCCATTCCTTTTCGTTCATACACTTACTTTAGCTATCTATGCAAAGTATCCAAGTATCCATTCCTTTAAAATCTTTTCCTTTCCTTTCCTTTATTAACTTCGATTCAAACATAGTCTTAATGGTTTTAAAGAAAATTATACTTAATTTAAGCTTGTGTCATTTTGAGTTTTGTTCATTCTATATTCGAGTCATTTCGAGTTTTAGTTATTTTTTTTGTTAGTGTTAGTCAGTTTTGGATTGTTGACATTTTTTGTCAAATTGGGTTTGCTGTAATGTGCCCCCTCAAAAAAATCCTTATGGAACTGGAAACACACATGAATTAAAATATATTATGTAGAAAATGATAAATTTCTTGACATAGAAGTTTCCACTTGACCGAGACTCTTCCTTTGTAACATGGGAGGGGGACCGTTGGACAAATCTCTTGTCTAACTAGTCTTAGATGGCAACCATAGAGTGGCCAACACTTGGAGTTGCCACCAATCACTTTGGGCTAGGCGAGATTGAACGTCTATTGAAACCAACTTTTCGAGTTACAAAACTCAAGACATCGATTCCATGGTTTGTGTGGTCTAGAGACTAGTATTTGGGTTCAAGAGTTGCGTTCAGGAGTTAGTTACATGCAAGGAAATACTAACCTTGCCACAATGCCCAAAATCGGCACCTTCTAGCTATTTCTTAACTTGGTTTTGATTTTTTCAGTCTTAACTTATCATTATTTTGACATAATCCCCTTTTAATGAATGAATTTTTTTGTAACATCCTAAGGTGCCTTTTTTTGACAAAACCATGAAGCCCAATAGGCCAAAGCAAAAATACCTTGCAGATTGGGTACGAGTCTCCACAAGTGGTATCAGAGTGCAATCACTAGCTAGCAAGAGCTAAGTGCTATACCATGCGAGTCACCTCTAAAATCCTATGGGAGCTAAGTGCTACACTAAAAAAAACACCTCTAAAATCTTACGCTTGGTTTGATATTAGTTTTGTTTTTTTTTTTTTGTTAAGCTTGACGAAGACGTCAAACTTTAAATAAGGAGAGTTTATAACACCTCAATTAATGCTTTGAGGATCAACTATGATATAAATATAAAGACTTATACCTATACTTGCGATACACCTTTTATGGACAAAGTCGTAAAGTTCAATAAGCTAAAGTAGATAATACCTTACAGATTGGATGCAGATATCCACGTAACCACTTCATCAAGCTCCAGTATATATGAATCGGGCAATAGCAAATCTACGTCAATCTCAGCACACGGTTTGGCAAGTTCCAGGTTTTGTTTGAGGATAGTGATCCTGTCCATGTACAAAGATTTACCTAGAGCACTTGCAAAGCATCCAAAAACAACCCAAGAGGAACATTTCCTAATTTGATCTAAACAGAAATGCACTTCATGTCAAACACCAAAGTTTTTTCCGAACAATAATAACCTTGTTCTGATGTGCTATGGACGTGCCTCAGCAACCCAATCCCCGGTTCTCTAAGTCAGAAGTTGAAAGATCTACAGTTTGGTTCCCACTGGTTTAACCTCAATCTTCCCCTCTCTAGCCCATAGCCAGTTCGCGACTTGCTGGAATTGGCCAAAATTTAGAGCTCGACCCAAGAACTGAGCCACCAGTGCGTTTTGCCATTGACAAGTTCCTTTCTTTGGGTAGCTTGACCACCGATCTACCATCATTCAGGGATGGCGGGAAAAAACTGAAGAGATTGGTCCTCTTAGAAATGAATAGAGATCGCCAATCCGCTACTTTTCTCGTTTCCTGAAAGGACAGAACAGCATTTTTTAATTTGTAACCATTTTCCCCCTGAATTATAAGTGCCTTCGACTCTCTCCCTCAATCATGGCTGCTTCTCCTTCAATCTTGCTACTTCCATGCACATTTAGAGGTGGAAAAGCTAAATCAAAGCTCACCTCCTCCATCGGTAATAGAGAATGTGGGCCATCTCGTGCTGCTCGAGGATGTCCTCAGCTTTCGACTCCATGTCCAGCACCCAGGAAGAGGGAGAAGGGAGAATAAAAGGTCAAACTGAAATCTAATTTTGAATTTAAAAATGAAAAAGAACTTTTAAAAGATGAAAGGTATATACACACATATATATATATATATATATATATATATTAAAATAAATCTTACTATTTAGAGGGGGCAATTTGGCTGGTTCAGAACGGATCATTTTGGATTTAAATTTTTTCTAGTTCGGATTGATTTGGGTTCGGGCCAATTCGGGTTCAGGTCGGGTTCAGGTTTAAGTATAGTTTACATTAATTTTTTTATTTTATGTTAAATATAATCACTTTTACGTAATTTTAAATTCTAAGCTAGGCATAAATTTGGCCCCGTCTGGCCCAAAAAAAATCTTAGTTCGGCTCTATGAGTCTATCCATGGTCCGAAAAATTTTTGAATTCTAAGCTCAGGGCCAAATTTGTCTTGGCCGACCCATTTAAGTACAAATCATTGTTCATAATATTAAAA
>JBBYHM010403226.1:0-62265 GCA_038381775.1 Adansonia rubrostipa
TCTTATGGTCCCCCTCACTGTATCATAAGTTGAGAATCTGTACATTCTCGTTCTCATCACATCGCGAGAGAAAAGTCCCGATCAAGAAGACATTTTCCAAGTCAGGAAAATATTTTTAAGTCGTAGAACCCATAGATCCGTGAGGATCCACCCTGGGGTATGTTGCGATAGTCTCTAAGCCTTTTAAAATTACAGTTCATGCACTAATAGAAAGCTGAAAGAATACAAAAAGATTTAATAATTTCTACACCCCTATAGAAGGCCATAGGAATGTTAGGAATATTTTTAAAATATTAGAAATGTCACATGAATCATAAAATGCAAAATTTCTCTAAATGATCCTTAATATTTTCTAACTTTTCAATTTAGTCCCTATGCAAAATGAAATAATAATTAAGCACAAAATTCATCACAAAAAAATTATGGAAATCAAACCAATATTCACAATTTCAATTCGACCAAACACTTATGGCCTTAGAACAAAAATTTTGCAATTTTGCAAATAAGCTTCTAAACTTTCTAAAATTACAAAATAGCAAGAAAATGATGGAAAATACAAAAAACATTCTCATACACATCAAAATAAACATGAAACCACTTTGAAAAATATACACAAGCAATTGGTCAATTGAAACAAAATATTCTCTGTTTACAATTTAATCCCTAACTTTGTAATTTTTGCATTTAGGTTCCTATATGGAAAAATACCATAAAAAAAATCATCAAACATATAGAAATAAACAAGTGAAACACAACAAACATGCTCATTATGGTTCGTCCAAAGAAAGACTAGCCTAAAAAGATTTTTAGATTTTTTACAATTAGGTCCGCATATTTCCTAATAGTACAAAATAATAAAAAAACATAAAATCATCAGAAAAATAAAGAAAAACATTATCAAATTTTCTTATTAAATTTAGCTAAGGTGAGAAGCAAACTTTGATCAATGTTTTCCAACACAAAATCATGAAAACAACCATGAATAAATATCATCAAAAATAAAATCATAAAAAATAAATTTATATAAATATATAAATCAACAAACTAACATGAAAATATTAAGAAAAACAATATAAAAATCAACATATATATATACAACAAAATTAATATTACTTCAACAACAACAATAGTTCATCAAAAATCAAGCTTTGACTAAAAAATATTAAATATAACAACAAATATATAGAAAATTGTTCATTACCTTCATGTTAGCCCTTCACCATCGATGAAAATCCATGAGCTTAACATGATTTTGACTCACAAAAATGAAGAATCAAGAGTAAAAATTAAATAAGAAATTTGGTAAGAAATTTACCTTGAAAGCTTGAACAACGTGAGAAAATTTAGATAATTTAATGGATTTTTAAAGTTTTTAACTTATGGAAGCCATTAACATTTCATGAAGGCTTTCTCCCTTTGTTTTTTAGGGAAAGAATCGGCCAAGAACCTTCAAGATAGTTCTTGGCCGAATGGCATCCTATTTTCTCTTTTTGTTATTTCTTTTTTTTTTTCTTTTTATTTATTTATTAACTTGTTTCATTTCTTTTTGACTTTAACAAGATTATAATTAATAATCTTTGTCTTTATTCATATTGCATCATGCATGACATCATCATTTCTAGAGATTTTTAAATGATGCCTGTATAATCTGTAAAATTATATTATAAAAATTAATTAAAAAGACTAAATTGTAAAAAAATATATAAATTATGTATTTACAATAAAATTTCATATGATCAATTTAATTTTATCTAATAATAAAAATAATTTTTATGTACGATAAAATATTAAAAATACCAAACTCGTAAAATTTTACATGCAAACCCTTCCGGGAAAAATTATTATATGCAAAAAATACCAAATTTATAAAATAAATTGAATTTTGAAAAACAGATTTAATGTGAATTGAACAATAATATTTGAAGAATTTTAAAAATTATAAACTCAAAAAAAATCCTATCGAAAATGTTTACATAGTAGAAAACTCTATATCACTGTAACAAGAAAAACTCTAAAACTCATAAAATAAATTAAATTTTTTTAAAAAAAAATTACTATGAATTAAAAAAATAATATTTGAAGAATATTAAAAATTATAAACTAGGAGAAATTCTCCCAAAAAAATTTACTGTGTAGAAGACTCCTTATTTTGGAAACGGAGAAAATTATGAAAAAAATGCAAAATTCATAAAATAAATAAATTTTAAAAAACTGATTTAATATGAATTTAATGAAGATATTTAAAGAATTTTAAAAATTATAAACTTAAAAAAGTCCCTCTGAAAAAATTTAAGGAGTAGAAAACTCTGTATCTTAGAAACGAGTGAAAATTCTGAAAGCAAATACAAAACTCATAAAATAAAATAAAATTTTGAAAACTGATTTAATAATGGTTAAATTGAAATATTTTAAGAATTTTTAAGTTCAAAACTTGAGAAAATTTAATAAAAAATTTATAGATAAACGAAAGCTCATATTTTAAAACTGAAAAAAATTTAAAAAATATGTTCAAATTTTAGAAAAATGAATTTTATCCTTCATATTAATCAAAATATTAAAAATAAAAATAAAAATAAAAATAATAAAGATGAAAATTTGAAAAATATGTTCAAATTTTAGAAAAATAAATTTTATCCATCACATTAATCAAAATATTAATTTATGAAAACAAAAATAAAAATAAAGATAAAATAAAAAAATAATAATATAATAAAGATGAAAATCTGAAATCCAGAATAAATTTTTACCAAAAATTTTCATAAGTATGATACTTGTGGTACTGCAACAAATTCAGAATTAATTACTAAAATGGACAA
Organism: Adansonia rubrostipa; assembly: GCA_038381775.1. Taxonomy (NCBI): domain Eukaryota; kingdom Viridiplantae; phylum Streptophyta; class Magnoliopsida; order Malvales; family Malvaceae; genus Adansonia; species Adansonia rubrostipa. The sequence continues at coordinate 2,817 of JBBYHM010403226.1, forward strand.
TTCGATACCTTGTGGTATAACATGCCAATGCAAATTTTTTCGTAAATATTTTTGATTTTTTGAGTGCATGTCGATATAAATGCCACACAGGTGTTGGTAAAAATATATGACCCTGAAAACATGTAGTTCACCTTGAACAATTCTAGCCTTACTGGGTGGCCGCTAAATCCTTGATCTCGGATATTTTTGGACTGTCAGGGAATAGGCCAGACAAAATTAGGTGTCTATAGCTGCCCCTTTTTGGCTGTTGTTGAGGATAAAAAACAAGGCAAAGACCAAGTAGACATAATTTTGTTCGGTCATATAAGCTTTTTTTAACCATCAAAATTTAAAAAGTATTCATTAAACCAAAATAATAACATAAGACAAACTCAGCAAACAAAGATTTTTTTTATGTGGAAAACCCTTTTCATTGTTAAGGGGAAAAACCACAATTTTTTTAACCACCAAAATTTAAAAAGTATCCATTAAACAATAACAAAAGGTGAACTAAGGAAAAAAGGATATTCTTTTACACCATATATATACATCAACTGAAATAAATTTATGAAACCTCTGTCGATCTTTCTACTTAACCGGATGAAATTAATTTAAACCTATGAAAAACAGTATCGATCCTTCTGCTTAATCAGATGAAGTTGACCTTAAACCTATGAAAAACTTCACCAATCCTTTTACTTAATTGGACAAAGTTGGACATCATGCTTTAATGGTTCCTAACCAAGTGAAGTTGACCAATAACAAATGAACCTATTCCTTTTACACACCTTTGGCATTGAAGCATCCTGGTGATCACGAAGGATTTGGTTCTGACATAAACTTCGTTGATCCTTCTGCTTAATCAAACGAAGTCAGACATTATGCTTCATTGGTTTATAACCAAGTGAAGCTGACCAATTACAAATAAACCTGTTCCTCCTATACACATTTGGCATAGAAGCATCCCGATGATCATAAAGGATTTGGTTTTAACACTAATGAACCTATTCTTCCTGTACACCTTTGGCATAAAAGTATCCCATTGATCACTAAGGATTTGGTTCTAACATAAACTTTGCCAATCTTTTTGCTTAATCAGACAAAGTTGGACATCATGCTCCCTTGGTTTATAACCAAGTAAAACTGAGCAAATAACAAATGAACGTATTCCTCTTATACACTTTTGGCATAGAAGCATCCCGATAATCATAAAGGATTTGGTTCTAACATAAATGAACCCATTCTTCTTGTACACCTTTGGCATATAAGCATCCCGGTGATCACAAAGGATTTGGTTCTAACATAAACTTTGCCAATCCTTCTGCTTAATTGGATGAAGTTGGACATCAAGCTTTATTAGTTTTTAACCAAGTGAAGCTAACCAATAACAATAAACCTATTCCTCATGTAAACTTTCGGAATAGAAGCATCCCCATGATCACAAAGGATTCAGTTCTAACATAAACTTCACCAATCCTTCTGCTTAATCAAACAAAGTTGAACATCATGTTTCATTGGTTTCTAGTCAAGTGAAGCTGAGCAACAATAAATGAACGTATTCCTCTTACATATCTTTGGCATAGAAGCATCCTAATGATCATAAATGGTTTAGTTCTAATATAAACTTTGCCGATCCTTTTACTAATCAGACGAAATTGCCTTGAAGAACTTTGCAAACTTATATGGACGCTTCAAATATCACCATCGAAAATTTTTTTGAATACTTCAATATCACCATGAAATTTTTTTCAAAGCCTTCTTCAAATACCTTACCACAAAATCACGTGAAAATGTGATAGATTTCTAAAGAGAATTATTCAATCTTTTTTGAAAAGTCATTAAATATCAAATTAGTGTTCACTAATTTAGTGATATAATTTATGCAATTAGATTAATATCTGCTTAAGATATATTTGTAGACTTCTATTAAAATAGTGAAAAGTATCATAATTCATCAAAATTCCAGGATTTATGGAATAAGAACATCTTCTCATTCTGACATAGAGAAAAAGTTTACTTGATCAAAATCTATTAAAATTTGAAAACAATTTCAACCATGAATTTTCCAACATCAAGGATAATGGACAAAGCTATCTTCATCATGATGTTTAAACTTTTTCTTTTGATCGATGATCACTATTCTAGAGTTCTTTAATTGAGTTGAAGAAATAAATTTTGAGGTACAAGTGGGGTGGCACTGCTAAAATATTTTAAAGAAATTGATATGATGAGGTCAAGGTTTATCAAGACCAAATTTAGATGGATGTTTATTTTATAGGAGTTCCTCGAGAGATAAATAATCAAGTTACAACATCATTTTAATCTTCAAATATAATAGCTCCACATGTGTTTAAATTAATGCTAGTAAACACCCAGTCTTGAAGGATTAATTTGGAAGGCTTTTGATAAGCATCAATTTCCAAGTTTAGGTACAAAAGTTCTACAAGTTCATTTTTAAAAGAATCAAGTTTGGGCATTTGACTCAACTTTTTGTTAATATTATGAGATTTTCATGGGTTTGGATTATTGTTGAATTAGCCTGAAGGATTATTTCCTGTTAGTGGTTATTTTTATTAATTTAGTAGCAATTCCAAGGCCTCTAAGCTTGCCCTATCATATTATTAAAAACTTAAAAATCATTCAAAAAGATGAATCTACGAAGAGCTTCCTAGAAATAGCCTGACAGCTTAAATAGCCATGTTTGATTGAAATGGACTTTATTAAGTATGTAACATAGGCCATGGTTCAAGGTTTAGAAAGAAAGGATAAATAGGCCCAAATCAAATGTTCCAGGGTAATTGAATCAAAGATCACATTTCTTCAACAAAACTCAACTGGACATGTCTTCCAAGCAAAACATATCTACATTTCTCCAACCACTTTTGCTTGCTTCATTCATTTTAAAGGGACTTAAAATTTGAATTTTTTTAATTTATTTTTACTTTGAAAAACTTGAAATTTAAACTTTCTTTATTTTTTATTTCTAATATTTCAACTTAAAACTTAAACTTTCTTGAACTTTGCTCGATTTTTGACTTTGTCATGACATCAAACTTATTCTTCTTGTAACTTTATGGTGAAATCTGCTCCTTCTGATTTTGAAGCTTCATTTTATTTCGCTCTTAGTGTGAAAGGTGATCCTTGATTAGGGTTCAAAAGAAAGAAAATAAATTATCAAGCTCAAAGGGGACCACGAAGGGATAATTTTTTATATTTGCGAGGGGATAAAGAAAAAATGCCATTTTTCATTTCAAACACAACCATTTGAACTAGCAAGCACTTCACTAGGAAAAAGGGTTGTTTTCTTTTTGAAATCATTTTGAACACCTTAATAATACAATATTGCACTCAATTTTTAAAGGCTTAAGGTATGCTCTCCAATTTTATAGGCTTTAGGGCCACTAAAGACTAGTTGAACCTTTAGGAAGGAAAATCAAATTGGCTTGGAAAAGATCTCGGATCTCATATCTTATGTACTAAGAATTGGTTTGAAAAAGTTTTGTTTGAAAGGAAAATTTATTTTTGGCTTACTTTACTCTTATTCTTCTTGAATCAAGGATTTAGAAGAATATTATGGAAATTATGGCACAAGATTATTGAAATGAGAGAGATCTTAGAATTACTATCGATATCTAAATCTTTTAGGAGCATAACCCATTTGTAAGACCTTCAAAGAATCCATAAAAAAGAACATTTAGATGTGGAAGGTCTCTAGTGGTGAAAGGTTTATAATTGAATGTCTTGGATAATAATATATATGGAAGTAAAATAGCATTTAGAGAGAATTCAATCTAATGGTGATCATTTCTCAAAGAAAAATGTTTCAAAATGTTCTCATTATCCTAGATATTAGAAATCATTTTTAACAAAATTCATGGTCGATTACAACATGCATACTAGTTACAAAGCAAAATTCTTTTCATAATTTACAGTTTCCAAAAAGAAATGCACAAAAATTTAAAGTTAAGATAGAAATTACCCTAATTGGTGTACTCCCATAAGGTCGATAACCTTTAGACCAATCATCTTTAATAAACCTCCACCAACTTCAAATTTTTTTGGATTGGCATCTTTGAGGGTTGAATTGGAAGTCAACTAATTGAACATCAGGAGGCGTATCAAAGTCTAAGTTCTCAAGCTTGAAAAATCCACAAAATGTGTGGTTATTTCCTATCATCTCAACCATGCCATTTCTTTACTAAATTCCTACAAAGAAGATAAATTTAAAAGCTCAGGGCATGGCAAGTAATCATCCAAGCAATTCAAATAAGAATTTACAGTAACTTGTGATTCCTACTTTGGGTAAGAAGGCTTCTAGGCTTTATTAGAATGTCGAATATTACTTGCTTTTGAGTGAGCAAAGGAAAGAGCTCGAATTAGAAAATCAATGGGGCATGCCTCTTGTTTATTTTTTTACTTTTGAGAATCGACTAAACTATTTTTGGGTTTTTTTGCCTTTTAGAGATTGCAGTCAAAAAAGTTTGCGTAAAGGGCTACGAGGTAAATCTTTGAGGTCGATAACCCTTAGACCAATCGTCTTTAATAAGCCTCCACCAACTTTAAAGTTTTTTTAGATTGGCATCCTTGAGGGCTGAATTGCAAGTCAACTAGTGGAACATCAAGAGGTGTATCAAAGTCTAAGTTTTCAAGCTCAAAAAATCCACAAGATGCTTGGTTATTTCCTATCATCTCAATCATGCCATTTCTTTACTAAATTCCTTAGCAGAAAAGATAAATCTAAAAGCTCATGGCAAGGCAAGTAATCATCCAAGAAATTCAAATCAGAATTTACAGTAGCTTGTGATTCCTACTCTGGGTAAGAAGGCTTCTAAATTTTATTAGAATGTCGAATATTATTTGATTTTTAGTGAGCAAAGGAAAGAGCTCAATGTAGAAAATTAATAGGGCATGATACTTCTTTCTCTTGTTTATTTTTTTACTTCTAAGAGTTGCCTAAACTATTTTTGGGTTTCTTCGCCTTTTAGAGGTTGCAGTCAAAAAGTTGGTGAAAGGTATACGAGGTATAGGATAAAGCTATTGAAGTTGCTAAACGATGAAAGGCTAGAGGCGAACACATTGTCTGAATGGATTTCCTCATTTTGTCGACTGATAGAATTTTTTTTATCCCATATATGTTAGCTATTATTCTTTGGTCAATAAGAATATATATTATAGAATTGGCTCCCTAAAGATTGAGTACTTTAAGGTAATTGCCTTTCAACCTGTACCTCCTTGGATCCCTATTAGAAGTGTTGGTAGATAAAAATTGAATACTTTAAGGTAATTTCCGTTCAACTTATACTTGCCAAATCCCTAGCAGAAGTGTTGGTATGATAAAAACTGAGTACTTTATGGTAATTGCCATTCAACTTATACTCCTTGAATCCCTGACAGAAGTGTTGGTATGATAAAAATTGAGTATTTTAAGGTAATTGCTGTTCAACTTGAAAACCATAGATTCTTGACAAAAATGGTGGTATGATATAAGACTGTTTGTAATAATAATAACCATATTTTTTTTTTGTCATGGTTTTGCTTTTGCAAAGACCTATCCTTCTTGTTAAAGCCAAGGATTGCTAATGATTTTTGCATCTGCCTCTTGGAAAAGGGCACCAAGGTTAATGAGGATGGCTAGTGCCCACTGACCGTATATCTTAAATGTTACCAAATTGTCTTTAAGCTTGTATTTCCCTAGATCCCTAGCAAAAGTATAATAGTACTTATTGGCTATAAAAAATGACTTGTTTGTTTCGAGTAATTTCATCGAACTTGCAATTTATGATATCTTCCATTTAATGATTCATGTTACTTCACCCTTAGAAAATGAACAAGGGAACTTAAATCAGTATGCATTAATACATGTATCTTGTCAACATTTATCTTTATTATTATCCATATATGTATGTCAATATGGAAAAATTAATGTATGAATTAATAAACAATTGAATGAATAAGTGAATGAATGAAGAAATGAATGAAAAAAAAGAATATATGATGAGACAAATTGGATGTCAAGTAATGAGTTAAGTATCAACCATGGAGATTATTGTAGAGGTAAGAATCTGTGGAATTCGAGCCATGATTCTACACTATCATTTCATCAACCAAAGCCACTAATTTAGTTGTTGATAGTTGGTGCACATTTACAAGATTCAAAAGAATAAGAAAAAAAAACCATTTTTGTAAGCACGTCATTTTTCTAATTACGTTGCCCTCCACAATCACTTCATTTGCATGCCCTCTATTTACCAAGCCCTAAATTTATGAAGCCTATATTTGTAAGTCCAATCAACCAAAAGGTTGTCTTAATGATCATTTTGCCACAGATATTCTAATGCCTCCAAGAATGAAATGGAAGTTTAACACAACATTCATCCTTGGTTCAAACCAGATTACACCGGCATGGAATAGCTTTTGAACTTTCTTTTTAAAGGTACTGTGTGTTTCTATTGCATGTCCCTATACTTTTGGATGGTATTCACAATGTTCTTAACGTTTGACCATTCAGGATAAATAGGGTTGATATGGAAGAACATATTTAGGAGCAACAAGCTAATACTCAAGCAAAAGAAAGTACAGTTCCGCATAGGTTAGTGGGATTGGATCGAATTTATGATTCTTTCATGATCTTTTTTTGGTATGGTCATCAGAAGGTAGCTGCCTAGAATAAGAAAACTTGCAGGGTTAGAAGGTAGACTAATCCATAAAAGTGCAGGATTAGGTGGCTTTATTTCAACCATGTGCATGGACCAAGGATTGGGATCCTTATCTTATGGTTTATTAGGTCTGGTCTTTGAGTTTTTAAGTGTGAAAGGTTGGGTTGAAGGCAATGGTAATTCTTGCAGATCACCCAAAAAATCTCTAATAATTTTTATCAATTTGAATAATTGTTCTTCCATCTCTTGGTTTTCCTGTCCCATTCTTCTAACTATTGCCTCTAAAGCACTTAGTCGTGCTTCCCATCAATCTTTTGGATCCTGACTTTCTGAATTCATCGATGGTGAAGATGTTCCTAAGCAAGGTCCCTTTTTTAGAATCTTACTTATTTTTATCAATTTTTTAATCTATTTTTCTATTCCTCAGACTTCATGATCAAATTCTTTCTAGATTGAATCTAACATGCTAGTTCTTGCCCTAATATTACCATCCATGTGGTGATGCTTAGAAATAAAATAAATGGAACTATTTTAATTTATTGCAAAAATTATGAATGCATAAGCATATAAAGATGTGAACTTTGCAAATATATAAAGAAATGCATGAATGAATTTACAAGTTTCTATGGGATACGAATGTCAAGCCAAAAAATCCTTCATAATGTAATAATTAATGGGAGGAACAAATAAACGTAAAATGTATAATAGCAACACAACATACATTTATTAATATCCAGAAAATCAAATTACAAGAGTAAAAGGTTAAAAGTGTTCCCTCATGTGTACCTAATTCAGTACCCTCTAGAACCAGGTATAGCTCTAACTAGGTGAGTCCTCTATAGTTCATTACATGAAGTTTGAGTTAGACATTTAAATAGGTTCTTGAGTTGCTCCCAGAGTCTAGAAAAAACTAACGAGGTATCCTAATCCTTACCTATCATGGATTTATGTTGGAAAGGGTTCAATTTGAGTATCTTCCAAGCCCATAACGACGCTAACAACTTAGGTAGGCATAGGAATCTACACCTACTAGGCTTTACACGGGCCCAGACAGAGGCTAACACCTCAGAAGGCAAAGCTACTTCACCCTTCCTAAAATATCAGGTACTTATGCCCTCTTCATATACCATGGTAGAGAATCTAATGCATATGAATATGTACAGTGTGTGCGGGGGAGCATCTTACCCTTTATGACTCGACACTTTCAAAAATAATAAGACTTTTATCCTAAATTCTCTTAAAAATAATGTTGCAAAGAAAACAAAAGGTTTAGTGAAAAATGTGAACAATATATAGCAAAATTTCCATATAAATAAAAAATGTGAAAAATATTGGGACTTATAGTTAAATACTGATTGAAACCAAATTAATCAAAATTTTGTTAACACGTAATTAATTTTAGAATTGACTCTCTAACCTGTCCCCAATGGAGTCGCCAACCTATCGCAACATGGCTCGAATACGAATCTTGATCAGCCAGGCTTAAAATGGCTTGTGCACCCATTATTGATATATATATATCCCTAAATATCATTCTTTTCTTTTATTTTAAGGGCATATATCATTATTATTTTATTATTCTTTATTTTTTGTACGTAAAGTTTGAGTTGTCGTGATAAATCACTACCCAACTTAGCTCTAAAGAGTTATTACGAAATGACTATTTATTTTGGAGTCACCACCAATCTTATTTTGGCGAGGTAAGATTGGTCACCTATCGGAGTTTATACTTTTAGGGTTATGAAACCCATAAAAATAAACTTTAAGGTCTGCGCTCATACAAGAGATCACATGAAAGGGTCCGGGAGTTAGTTATAATCACAAGAAAGGATCGATCTCCTTGTGATGCCCGATAACCAATACCTTATTAATTGCATGTTAACATAAATTTGATTTTTTTTTCAATTTCAATATTTGATATTTAATTATAATTCCCATTTATAAAAGTAAAATTTTATGAAACAAATTTATTATTTCCAATGTGAAAATTGGTTTTAATATTTTTGGAAATCAAAATATCTTCTATACCTTCTTGGAGAACTAAGAGAACATAAAAGTTTTCATCATTCTTTTTCGTACCCCGCTGAAAAACCGGTGGAATTAAAAAGGTTTTATTTTTTCAAAACTTATAGAAAATCCAGATTTTCATATTTTTAAAAGGATATCTCATGATTGAAATAATCCATATAATTCCTTTTATATGCTGGGTAGAAATTTCAGTTACTATTTTAACATCAAAGACATTACCTTGATTTCCAAAAATTCCAATTTTATTAATAATATTAAAAATTATCTTAAGACTCAGTCTAAACAAAAAGTACTAAACTTGACTCTAAGAACTCTACTTTGGTTGCAGTGACCAACATGTCCCTTAAAGTATACCTTCAACTGAAAAGTATCCCGGTGATCTCAAAAGACTTGGTTTTAAAATAAATTAATGAAATGTTACCAAGGTGTACCTTTGACGTATAAGTATCTCGATACCCTAAAGATTCTAGAACTTTAGAAACAAATGAACCTATTCTATTATATTCCTTCAATGTAGAATTATCCCAATGATCACATAGGACTTGGTTTTAACGTAAATTACTAAAATATCCTTAAGGTCTACCTTCAACATTTTTGTATCTCGATAAACCTAAAAAACACTAAAATGATCATGAAATGATAAGTCTATCCTAAATACACCTTTGACATAAAAGCATCCTGGTTACTATCCAATACTCGATTTTAAGAAAAATTACCAACATGCCTCTAGGCTATACCTTTAACCTATAAGTATCCTGGTACACTAATAGAACCTCAAATGATGATGAAATGATGAATCTATCCTAAATATGCACCTTTTGCACAAAAGCATCCGAGTTACTATCAATGATTTGATTTTAAGAAAAAATTATCGAAATACCCCTATGGTATACCTTTGACCTATAAGTATCCCTATACCCTAATGGACCCTAAAATGATGATGAATGATGAATCTATCCTAAACATACACCTTCAGCATAAAAGCATCCTGGTTACTATCTAGGATTCAGTTTTAGAAAAAATTACCAAAATGCCCTTGACCTATAAGTATTAAGGCATACCTTTGACCTATAAGTATCCTAGTACCTTACTAGACACTAAAATGATAATGAAATGATGAATCTATCCTAAATATACACCTTTGGTGTAAAAGCATCCCGATTACTACCTAGGACTCAATTTTTAAAAAAAATTACTAAAATGCCCTTAGAGTATACTTTCGACCTATAAATATCTCGGTACCTTAATGAACACTCAAATAATGACGAAATGACCATTATAACCTTCAATAACTGAAATATCAAGATAGACCTAAAATGCAAAAATTGCTAATAGGTCCCTAAGCTTTTCAAAATTACCTTTCGTACCTTGATGAAAAACTAAAAAAATACCATAAGTTTTAATAATTTCTACACCCCTACGGCAAGCCATAGAAATGGTAGAAATATTTTTAAAATATCAAAAATGTTAAATGAATCATAAAATGCAAAATTTTTCTAAATGATCCTTCATATATTCTAACTTTGCAATTCAGTCCCTATACAAAATAAAAATCATAATTAAACACAAAATCCATCACAAGAAATTATGGAAATCATACCAATATTCACAATTTCAATTCGGCCAAACACCTATGGTCTTAGAACAAAAATTTTACAATTTTGCAACTAAGCCCTTAAACTTTTTAAAATTACAAAATAGCAAAAAAATGATGGAAAATACATAAAACATATTCATACACATCAAAGTAAGCATGAAAACACTTTGGCAAGTATACACAAGCAATTGGTCAATTAAAATAATTTTTTTTTACAATTTAGTCTCTAAACTTTATAATTTTGCATTTAGGTTTTTACACAAAAAAATACCATAAAAAGTCATCAAATATATAAAAATAAACAAGTAAAACATAGAAAACATGTTCATTATGGTTCGGATAAAGAAAAACTAGCCTAAAAGAAATTTGGATTTTTTACAATTAGGTCTCCATATTTCCTAATTTTATAAAATAATAAAAAAAACATAAAATCATCACAAAAATAAAGCATAAAACATCATCAAAATTTCTTATTAAATTCAGCCAACGTAAAAACAAACTTTGATCAATGTTTTCCAACACAAAATCATGAAAATAACCATGAATAAATATCATAAAAATAAAATCATAAAAAAAAATATATAAATATATAAATCAACATATTGACATGAAAATATTAAGAAAAACAATACAAACATCAAGATATATATATATACAACAAAATTAATAACAATATAAACATCAACATATATATACAACAAAATTAATATCATATCAACAACAAGAATATTTCATAAAAAAATCATGCTTTAACAAAAAAAAATTAAACATACAAATATATAGAAAAGTTTTCATTGCCTACATGTTTGCCTTTCAATATGGATGAAAATCTATGAGCTTAACATGATTTTGGCTCACAAAAATGAAGAAATCTACCTTGAAAGCTTGAAAAACATGAGAAAATTTAGGTAATTTAATGGATTTTTAACGTTTTTGGCTTATAGAAGCCATTGACATTTCATGAAGGCTTTCTCCCTTTGGTTTTTAGGAAGAGAATTGGCCAAGAAGCTCCAAGAAAGTTCTTGGCCGAATGGCATTCTATTTTCTCTTTTTATTTTTTTATTATTTATTAACTTTTTTTCATTTCTTTTTGACTTTGACAAGATTATAATTAATAATCTTTGCCTTTATTCATATTGCATCATGCATGACATCATCATTTCAAAAGACTTTTAGATGATGCTTCTATAATATGTAAAATTATATCGTAAAAACTAATAAAAAGAACTAAATTATAAAAAAAATAAAAATTATGTATTTACAATAAAATTTCATATAATCAATTTAATTTAATCTAATAATAAAAATAATTTTTACATACAATAAAAATATTGAAAATAGAAAACTCATAAATTTTATGGGAAAAACCTTTATCGGGAAAACTTATTATATGTAATAAAATACAAAATTCATAAAATAAATTAACTTTTGAAAAACTGATTTATTATGAATGAAACAACAATATTTGAAGAATTTTAAAAATAATAAACTCAAAAAAATCCTACCAAAAAAATTTACAGAGTAGAAAACTCAATATCTTGGTCATAGGAAAAATTCTAAAACACATAAAATAAATTGAATTTTTTAAAACTAATTTAATATGAATTAAACAATAACATTTTAAGAATTTTAAAAATTATAAATCAAGAAAAATCCTCCCAAAAAATTTACATCTTAGAAGACTCTTTATTTTGAAAATGGGAGAAATTATGGAAGAAAATGCAAAACTTAAAAAATGAAATGAATTTTTTAAAACTGATTTAAGATGGTTAAATTGAAATATTTAAAGAATTTTGAAGTTCAATAGTTAAGAAAATTCCTCTAAAAATTTTACAAATAAAAGAAAGCTCATATTTTAAAACCAAGAAAATTTCAAAAATATGTTCAAGTTTTAGAAAAATGAATTTTATCTATCACATTAATCAAAATATTAATTTATAAAAATAAAAATAAAAATAATAAAGATGAAAATATGAAATCCAAAACAATTTTTACTAAAAATTTTATGAGTATGATAGTCGCTGTACTACAAAAAATTTAAAATTAATTACTAAAATAGACAACTTGATGCCTTGTGGTATAAAATGCCGATACGAATTTTTCCTTAAATACTTCTGATTATTTGAGTGCATGGCGACATAAATACCACACAGGTATCGACAAAATTCTACGATAATCAACTTCCCAAATTTAACACAAAAATTCTCAAAAATTCCTAAAAATGAGAAATTTGACCATAATAACATCCACAAAAATAAATTCCAAAATTTTACAAGTACGAAGTTAAAAGTTAATTATTTCACCTTGAAATTCATCTTTTTATTCAAGATTTGTTCTCTACAACCCTTGAAATGGCATTAATTTTGTCACGGGCACTTGCAATCTTTTAAGCACAATTAAATAAATCTTCAAAACATATAGTTCACCCTAAGAAATTCTACCCTTATCAGATGGCTGCTAAATCCTTGATCTTAGATTTTTTTGGACTGTTAAGGAATAGGCCGGACAAAATACCATGAGCATGGTACAGTGTCTATTCATGTACCAATCCATATTAGCTCTTGCAATTTACCGTTAACATTATGAATTTAGAAAAACAATTTCTCCTAAATTTATCATGCATTAGCCAACTACTTTATCAAGTTAACAAAAGCCAAGAACAAATAAAATATGTCTCTGATGTCACTTAGAGTGGTGAATCCTCTCTAGATCACTTATCCACCTTTATATGGTTCATGCCATACCCAAAACCACCCTACCATAAACATTTATCTATTATGGACCCATTCCTGTTGCAATCAAAGCATAACACTCCTATACAAGATGACCTAGGATCATAAGTTAGAGGATTGGTTACATGACTGGCACGTGAGAATATTTCTATAAACACTTAAGTGAAAATACCAAATGGAGTTCTTACATTTGCCATGTTCAGTGAACTTGTTTCCACATAACAAGTACCCACATGCCATCCCAAGTACCCCATATACTTCAACCCATGAGATCGGTTGCTTACTTCACAAGTAAAAAGGCATAACATATGCTAGTCTTTAAACATTGCCAATACCCTATCTTAGTAATATAAGATAACCTAGTATTACAAGTTAGAGGACTAGTTACATGACTGGCATGTGAGAATATTTTCATGGACACTTGAATGACAATATTAAATGTAGTTCTCACACAGGCCATGTTTTAGTGAACTTGTTTTTATAAAACAAGCACCTACATGCCATCCCAAGTATCCTATATACTTCAACCTATTAGAGCAGTTGCTTAATTCATAAGTAAGAAGGCATAACATGTGCTACTCTTTGAGCATTGCCAATGCCCTGTCTGGGTAATATAATAACTAGGAACTATTTTGGGAACATGACTTTGATACAAAAGGATCCCATAATTGTAACTTATTACTATTCTTTTGCAAGGCCAAATATGTTTTGCGGGCTTCATCCAATTAGTAGTTTATAATTATCAGTCATACTACTAACATGAAGGAAAACCTTGAATCACTAAACTAAGTGATTGGTTTGCAATATTAACTATTATATGCTTCATCCAAGTTGATTGACTCTAAAGGCATATACTAACATGTCTTGTTTACCTTATCCCAATATTAGTCTTGGCTATAATTTTCTTAGGTGTTCTATATCTATATTTATATATACTATATATTCCCATTTTTACTTGAGTAAATAGAGTCAAAATAGGTATATTTTCCACTCTATTTAATTTTTATTAATTTGTTTTTTATTTATATTGTATTTATTGCCTTTTATTAATTTTTAGAGTTACATTTTGATCTTCTAATTTTTTTATAAGGGTTACAAACTTTTAATGTGTATATATAGCCATTCTTGATTTTCTTTTGGATGATCATTTCATTTCTTTTTTTATAGTTGGGTTTGATCCTTGGTTATTAAAACTAGGAGTCTAGCACTCTACCAATAGAACGCATGGCTGTTGGCTATAATTTCATTTCAATATTTGACCATGAATCAATTTTTTCATTTGTTTATAAGTTGTCATCTACTTTTTTATCATTTTCTTATCATTTGCTTTTAATGTGCAAAGCTTTCATATCTGTCTTTTCTATTCTCCATATAGGGGAAAAATAATGTTTTCATTATTATAAGATATAATACTTGCAACATTTTTTTCTTTCTTTTTTTAATTCTTACTAAATTTTTTTAAATTTACTTTGTTATAATATTTTACATGCTTCATCAAACTTATGTTAGTCTATTTTTTACTAAATAAATTTTTTTATGTTTTCATTTTTTTAGTATTTTATATAATTGATCATGATTGTCCTTGTCTAATTAATTTTTTTGTTTGTTTTATTTATAGGTCATTATTAGTGTATGCCCTTGAACTAATCAAATTGGGATATGGGATATACAGTCAGTTAGCCACATACTACTTACTAGTTTAGTAACACAAGGTTTTCCTTCACATTAGTGGCATGATTAACTATCATGAAACCACTAATTGGATGAACTTAAGGAGCTTAAAAGTCTTTGCAAAGGAATTGTAAAGTGTTGTAATTATAAGCTCTTTATGTATTAAAGCTAAGTTCCTCAAAATCTTTTGGTCATTATATTGTCAAGATGGGGCATTATCAATGCTAAAAAATCAGCTCGTGTTATTCCTTCTTACTTCAAAAGTAAGCAACAGATTTTGTAGGTTGAAGTATGCGAGATGCTTAGGATGGCATAGGGGTACTTGTTTTGTGAAACAAATTCACTAAACATAACACATATGAGAACTACATATGGTACTAGTCACTCAAGTGTCTATGAAATATGTTCTCATCTGCCAGTTGTGTATACCGTACTCAAACTTGTGATACCTGGTCATCTCGTACGAGAAGTGTCATACTTAGAGATCATCATAACTTAGTCCACAAGGATGGATGCCAAAAAAAGGTTGGTTTTGGGTATGGCATAAACCATATGGTAGATGGATGAGTGATCTAGAAAAGATTCATTACTCTTAGTGACTCGAAGACATATCCTAAATGATCTTAACTATGATTAATTAGATTAAAGGCTCTAGCCAAAGCACAGTGAATCATGAGGAATTGTTCTTCATAAGTTCATGATTGTCAACCATAGTTGTAAGAGCCAACATGGATTAAAGCATGAGTAGACATTGTACTATGCTCATGCTCACTCCAAGTTATCCAATGAAGTGCTCGTGTTACATTGATAAGCTAGTTACTAAAAGGTTTCTATAAGGTCACGTTGACTCTTCAACATTTAGATGGTTATGATGGGTTGCTAAATCCCACTTTTGATATATGAACATGCTTAATGAAATTAATTATGTTTATTGCCAACGTGTTAGGAATCTAATGGGTCACACATAATAAAATGTATTTGCTGGATTATATCTGAGATTTAATTAAATATGAATAATTAAATAAACAGTATAACGTGGTGGATTTAATTGAAGTAGTTCAATTAAAAATTATTGGAGAGATAAATTAGATTTATGAAATTTGATTAGAGATTTCTTAATGTGGCTATAGAGATAAGAAAATCTTATTGAGAAAATGACTAACTGTAGACAAGTAATAGGAATGTCTTGGTTTTTGGGCCTAAAATTATTTATATTAAATTAAAAAATTATTTGATAGTTATTTAATTATATTTACATGAAGTAAAATTTTTTTGCTTGGGCTAAAAATTTAATTGAGAATTAAATTTTTCTACATGTAAATAAAGGTTGGCTAAAAGCCCTAATTATTAAGTTAAAATAGCTTAGTCTTCAACTAATCTTTTTGAAATGTAATATAAGGCTAGGTGCATGAGTGTGGGCCATTTTAGTGTAGTATTAGATATTAACTGGTTAATAACTGGGCATCTTCTTAGGTGGGTTAGTCAAAATTGTTTTACATGTACTCCAAGGAACCTATTAAAGTGGTGCCACCTATTAGGCTTTTCTTGAATGGACATGGTTGACCCATTAGTTAAGCCTAAGCTAGTCTTAAATATATATTGTTAAGGTTTTTCTTGTCTAGGTGAGGTTATTAAAAAAACCCTTGGCACAAAAACTTTAAAATATCTGCTAAGGTTGGTGCCGCATTAAGTCTTCCCAAGCTCTTTGTGCCACTTTCATCTTTGGAGATCTAGAATCATTCTTGATCCAATAAAAATGAGAAAAGTAGTTTTCTGTCAAAAGAGATAAAGTAATTGCCACCCATAGGAGGTTACAAACATTGCCATTTGTGTTTTCCTATAGCCTTCTTATAGCATTATCTCACATCTTTATGACAACCTTTAATCATTCGTGGTTGTATGAGATTGAAAGCAACTACATTTCTACCTTTTAGTGAGGGCCTAATAAGCCTTTTGGCTAGAATTGGAGAACCATCGGGCCTAAAAAAGGTTCCAATTACCATCTATGTGGATCACCATTAGAAGTAGGACAGGTGTATTGCCTATGATCTCAGAGATCTTTTCAGAGAGCCTTAACCGCCATCACTAGTGATCTTTTGGAATTTTTTGTCCAGACTACGTCTAAGAGTTAGGTAATCTCTTATCAAATGGATGTTTTAATTCTGAGAAAAATTATTATGTTTTACTACACCTAAGTTCCACCCTAAAGATCCATAAAGAAGTTTGATTGTTTCTATGTTTATGTCTTTTGTTGCCTTTTTAATTTTAATTTTTTATTTTTGAAATATAATACATGCATGATGCCAGACTTTACTAGGACGCGATCCTTTTAGTCTTAACATTTGTAATGTTTAGAGTTAACATGGATAAAGAAGATTATTTACATAGTGTATTTTTTGTTATTTTTATAAGGAATTGAACCATTTATAAATTAGAGACAAATAAGATTGATCTTAGCATAAAACAAATGGTTTTTTTGTCTCCATGCTGAGCAAGCTAATACACTTACAAGTTAACTGGCAAATAAAGGATTGGAGTAAATTTATTTTATGCATTCTGTTAATGATTGGGGCTTTGTCTATAAGGTGATTGTGTACTTTGTAATTTTTTACTACCTTTTTTTTCATGAAATATATATCATTGATTTGATTGAGAAAAAATTTTGATATTTTTACACTTCCATCGGTGCTAAACCCTGACCCTCCATAAAGTTAATAAAAACTCCCTCGTTGATATTTGGTCTAAAATAAATATTCTTTACCTATCGCAGGTCTCTTGCAAAAAAGGTTCAGTTCAGATGGGAGTATTTGTCAAGCTTATGCAGAGGTTAAAACCTTATGAAGATTTAGATATTTTACACCCAGAGAGTTTTTCACTAGCCAATTCAGTGGTTAACACTTCAAAGGAGCAAAATTGCTTCACCAATTTCCTAAAAAGTTTCACCTTAAGAGAGCAGAGCTTTTTCACCTCTTTTCTAAAAAGATTCAAGACCTTAAAGAAAGCATTTTTATGAGATGAAATACATGTGATTCATATGTGTGAAGGAAAAAACAAACCTTTTAAAGTATAGTTTTACAACCCTTATCTTGTATGCCCCAACAAATAAAACCACAATGATGAAAATAATTAATAATAAATAAATAAAAACAAAAACAATATGTGTAAATTTATTTACAAAGGATTTTATTATAATTTTGTTAAAGAAAACAAAGAGAATTATAATTAAATACTAGTCAAAACCAACTAACATGTGATTAATTCTAGGCCTGACTAACTTAAGCATCCCTAGTGGAATCGCCAAGCTATTATAATGTGCCAAATGCAAATCCAGCACATCACAACAGGGAAAATAAGCTATCTTGTAATTAAGACTGAGTCATCGAGTTGAGTCACTTGCCCTATTTTTTTTATGGCTAATTATGAATGTTAGACCTTTTAGTGATGAATGAAATCAAGAGGGGGTGATTGATTTCTCAAAATTTTGATAAATTAAAACTATGATAAGTAAAACTAAAATTAAGAAATCTAAACAATAAACTTTGGAGTGCAAGTTAGTGAATAAATAACTAAAGACAAGGGAAAGAGAAACAAACTCAATGATTTACATAGGTTCGGCCTCAGTTGCTTACATCCTCTACCTTGGCTTCACGTGCCTTAGATTTTCACAATTCACTAACTTGAATTGTCTACCTTTCAAGGATAAGGTATAACCTTTACACTTTCTATCTTTCAAAGCTAAGATAGGAAACTCTACCCCCTATCTTTTGTGGCTAAGATAGAACCCTCTCTCACTATTTTTGAAGGCTAAGTAGAAACTTTCTCTACTTTTCAATGGCTATTAGTAACCTCCCCTTTTTACAAGGATTTGAGTGTAAATAAATAAAACCTCTAATGGTTAGGTGTTTACAAGAATTTTGGCTTAAAGGAAATATGTATCTAAAGATACAAAATGAAGAATACAAAAATAGAAAGAATTAATCCTATACAAAGATGAACTACTTAGTGAAAATGATGGAAAGGATGAAAGATTTAACTTTAAGCACAATTCTCTTGGGTTTTTCTTCATGTTGAAGGTGTTTGAATGGCTTATTTATACCCTTGATCATGTTATTAGCTGTTGGGAACATTTGGTGAAGGAATATAGCCATTGGAGCCTTTAAAATGTCATTTCCCATTGTTCCCCGTGCCTCTGTATCGATACAATTGAATGGGTATTGATACATTGTGTTTAACAGTTCAAAATATGACCATTAAACAGTCTTGTATTGATACAGAAAGATCTGTCTCGATACATGAACAATGATTTTGGCATTTTAAGGTTTTTTAGCTAAAGCCAAGTATTGTATTGATAAATTCATATGAAAACCAATTTTAAAAGGTTTTTCATGACTTTAAATCTTGTAAAACTTATCTTAAAAATGTTTTATATAAAAATATGTATTAAGAACATATTTTTGAGTGCTTGAAGGAGTTAAAACACATTCTAGTATTTTTCAAAGTGTTTACAAAATATTTAATTAAAAAATACCAATCTTGAAAATAATTAAACACAAGCTAATTAACCTTAAGTTTTAGTTATATTAAAACTAAGATTAATTCAAAGCTAATATAGCTAACAATAGATGGTAATATCAAAGTGGCCACCAAATTTTTGAGTTAGAAGAAATTGGTCACACATCAGAATCATCTTTTGAAGGCTATGAAACCCTCAAAAACAGAGTCCAAAATTTGCTTGAAATTCAAAGCAAAATTTAGGGTTTGGGAGTTAGTTACATAGGTGAAAAGATTAGCACTCGCATAATGCTCATAAATTGGTAGCTATTAATCATGTGTTATCCTAAACCTCTTTTAAAATTGGTTTTAATTTTCATTATCCAAAAGTAATTCCCATGTATCAAAATCATTTATTCATTTATTTATTATTATTTCCTTTAAGAATGAATCAAAGTTTTATTATTTTTAAAGAACAAAATATTTTTGTACCTCACCAAAAAATCTGATGAAACACGAAAGTTTTATTTTTTTAAACTCTTTGAAAATTTTGATTCACTATTTCAAGAAGGGTATTCTTTCATTAAAAATAATTGCTTACCTTAAAAACTTGATTTTAATTTAAAATAACCAAAATGCCTTAAAAAGGCATGTTGATATAAAAATGCTAACATAACCCTAAAAATTTAATTTTAGTGAAAATCACTAGATTGACCCTAAAGACATGTGTTGACATGAAAGTACTAACATGATCTTAAGGACTCGATTCAGTATAAAAAGGCTTAAGTGATCCTAAAAAGTTTGGCTTAGGTATAAAAACGCTAACATGACCTAAAGGTTCAATTTGGATAGAAAATAATTAAAATGACCCTAAATGACATTTGTTGATGTGAAAGTGCTTACATGACCTAAAGGTCTTTGTTTGAATATAAAAAGGCTTAAGTGAACCTTAAAGGTTCGATTTTGATGCAAAGTGACTAAAATGACCCTAAAAGACATGTGTTGACATTAAAGGGCTTACATGACTTAAAGGACTTAGTTTTAATGCAGAGAGACTTAAGTGATAGTAAAATGTTTAGTTTTGATGGAAAATGACTAAAATGACATTAGTTGACATGAAAATGCTTACATGACCTAAAGGACTCGGTTTTAATGAAAATGACAAATAATCCTAAAAAGTTCATTTATGCCAAAAATGCCTAAATGACCCTAATGAACTATTTATGCATGAAATTACTAAAGTGACCCTAAAAGATGCATTTATTCCAAAATGGCCTAAATGACCTTTATGAATATATGTAAGCATGAAATTCCCAAAATGACTTTAATGGAAGCTTGTTAAATTTGAAAAATTATTAAAATGCCCTTAGGTTCGACTGACCTCAAAGAATGCTCTAAATGATGCATGCTTAGCTTGTAAATAACCAAACTACCTTCTTTAGGTTTGGCAAAGCCAAAATTTACCTTAAAAAAATATAGTTTTTTTTGGGACCAAGTGATGAAAAATGTCATGGGAAACTTTAAGTAAGGAAAACTAGCCCCACTATGAAAAATCTTTTAACTTGATGGACTCTGCATTAATAACAATATGAACATAAGATATTACAATAATAGTATAAATAAGGTAAGATAAATAACAACATAAAATAATTAAAATGTTAGCATAACGTAAATAAATGAAATAAAATAACATAAAATAAAGCAAAATCAAGCAAAGTAGATAACAAGAAGAGTAAATAGCATGAATTTAACTGGCAAAAATTAAAGTAAAGTAAATTGGAAAATTTAAATAACAAGAAAAAAATACCAAAAAATTAAAAAGCAATAATAATAAAAGTAAAGTAAATAACATAATCTAAACAACATTAAGGCAATAGTTTTTGCTCACGTTTGGCCACTAAAAAGGTTCAAAAACCTTTGGCTCAAGTCATCACCTAAGCCTAAGCTATCAAACTCCTTTATGTAACAACTTAAAGTATGCTTGCAACTAAAATAAAATGAGCAGTAAAGAAGGGAAATTTGCTCATACTTATCAAAAAAAAGAAATTTGCTCATGCTTGGCCACCATAAGGTTAGAAAAACTTAGGCTCAAATAACTAAATGACTTAGGATCATCAAGCTTTTAATTTACAACTTAAAGTAAAAATTGCAATAAATTAAAAAAATTAACATAAACATTAAAGAGAGGAATATCGCTTATGCTTGGCTATTAAAAAGGCTTGGAAACCTTTAGCTCAAACAAATAACCTAAGTAATGACTTAGGATCATTAAGCTTTAATATAACAACTTTAAAGTAAATATAACCATAAATTAAATAAATTAACTAGAACTTACAAATAATTTTTTGCTCAAAGTTTGGCCACAATGTTGATTTTTTCACCATAGGCTCAAACATTCCCTAAGCAAGTGCTTAAGATCATCAAGCTTCATAAAAGAAAAACAAAAAAAAATTGCTTCGTAAATAAAAACATAAAGTAAATGAAGTAGAAATGAGATGAAAAATATGAATTAACATACCTCGAAAATATTTTGCAACAATTTCCTTTCTTTTTTTTTCTCTTATTTTTTTCTCCAATTTTTTTAATGACCAAAGATGATAAATAGGAGGAGAAAGGTGGCCAAGGGTTGCAAATAGCCCATTACCTCAGCATGATTTCTTTTGTTTATTCTTTTTCTATCACTTCCTTATTTAATGCTTATCTTCTCTCTTATAAAAAAAAAATTCTAATAACTCTTGGACCTAAGCAAAAATAATTTTGATTTTTATTTATTTTTATATTAAAATCTAAGGGTATCCAAGGTGTTTTAAAATTCAAAGATTAATCCAATGGTTGGGAGCTTATTCAAAAATTAAACTAAATTCTAATTGGGAGGAAAAAAGGGCCAACAAGTCAAAATTTAAATAAAAAGTGCAACATATGTTTATAAATATCTTATCAATTGGAAAGTCAAAATTTGATCCAATGGTTGCCAACATATTTAAAATGTCAAAAATTAATCCAGTGGTTGGCAGCATGTTTGGATCTTTAACCTTGAATTTAAGTGGTTGGATAAAAAGGTGAAAAGTCTAATTTGATATTATTTCATTAGAAAAATTCCCTTGTAAATCCTACATGTAAAAATTCTAGTTGGGAGCTCTATATTTGATTTTGCAAGATTAAAAGTTTATATTCACATGTAAAAATTTGATTTTAAAAAATCATAGGTGAAAATTTTAATTGAAAAGTCCAAATATGGGAATTTCGTTAAAAATTTTTTAGGTGGGATAGTTTAGTTGAAAATTTCACATGTGAAGGTTAAATTGAAAATTCCAAAGTTTAATTAAAAATCTATGATTTAAAGGTTAGATTAAAAGAATCCAATACAACAATAGGAGTTATGGAGTCTAATGAAGTTGAGTTAAGGGCTATTAAAGACTCATTGCTTTTCTTCAAAGAAGGCTAGAATAGTTCTTTTGTTAAGTTAGTTATTAAAAGTGACTTAACAACTGTGGTAAGCTTGTTCAATTCAAAAGAGGGTAGGCCATGCCAACATCATTCTACTTTTATGAATATTGATTGAATTGGTGGAAAATTTAAGGGTTTTCAATTAATCTACATAAGCAGATTCACAAATCAATTTGCAAATGCGCTTACGAGGTAGGCGGTGGATTGGGTGGTCCTGTCATAGGTCTGGTTTTAAGTTGTAGATATACTTGGTGTCTTAAAATCTTCTTGGTTATGAAAGTTTCCTTAACTTTATAACTAAGTTTTATCAATAAAATATATCTTTTACCATTAAAACAAATCTTATAAGAACAAAATAAAAGAAAATTAATTTAGAAATTCTATGTATGGAAAGTCTAAAGAGAAAATCTATGGGAAAAAAAAGAAAGATCAAATTTTTATACGTAAGATGTTAAATTGAGAGTTCTATATTAAAAGTTCCATACATGGGAAATTTAACAAAATTCTGTATATACATAGTTAAAAACTCTACACTTAAAAGTTTAATCAAAATTCTATTTGTAAATGTTTAATCTGAGAATTTATAAAAATTCCATTTGTAAAAAAGTCCTATTAAAAATTCTAGCTGAAAATTTTCCCATATTGTATGTTTTGGACTTAATTATGTAAAAAACATAGCCCTAATACGAATCCTGATCAGCTCAACTTAAAATGGTAGGTGTACCCATTATTCCTAAATATATCATTATTTTTCTTTTATTTTAGGGGCCATATTATTATTTTTATTATTTTCTTCTCTTGTCTGGGGACTGAGTTGTTGAGATGAGCTGCTTACCCAGCTTAACTCTAAATAGTTATTACAAAATGACCATTTATTTTGGAGTTGCCACCAATCTTATTTTGGCCAGGTGAGATTGATCATCTATCGAAGTTATTATTTTAAGGGTTACGAAACCTTTAAAATAAACTTCGAGGTCTGCGCTCATACTAGAGATCACTTGAAAAGGTTCAAGAGTCGGTTACAATCATAAGTAAGGAATGGCCTTCTCGTGATGCCCAGTGGTTGGCACCTTATTAATCATGTGTTAACAAAGCTTTTGATTTTGTTTACTTAATTTCAATATCTGATATTTAATTATAATTCTCATATGTCAAAATTTAAATTTTATGAAACAAATTTATTATTCCGTATGAGAAAATTGGGTATTTAATATTTTTGGAAATCAAAATATTTTCCATACCCTTCCAGAGAATTGATAAGATGAAAGTTTTTATCATTTTTGTCATACCCCGCTAGAGAACCAGTGGAATACGAAAGGTTTTAAAAATCAAAATATATTTTTTACCCTGCTAGAGAACCTATGGAATACAAAAGGTTTTATTTCTCTAAAATTTATAGAAAATCCCAATTTGTATTTTTTTAAAAGGATATGTCATTATTAAAATAAATCATAGAATCCCTCTCATACGTTGGGTAGAATTTCATGTACTATTTTAACATCAGAGACGTTGCCTTAATTTTCTAAAAATATTCAATTTTGTTAAAATATTAAAAAAAAAAACCTAAGACTCAGAAATTGTCTAAAATGATGAACTTAACCCTAATGTGTACTTTCAACATAAAAGTATCCCAGTAATCACATAAGACTTGGTTTTAATACAAAATTATGAAAAAGCCCCTATGTTATACTTTTTACGTAAAAGTATCCTGGTTATCCTAAGGACTCGAAAAGGATAATAAAAGTGTGAGCCTAGCCTAAATATACACCTTTGGCCTAAAAGCATCTTATGCTTACCTAAGACTCGGCTTGAGGGAAAATTACCAAAATGCCTTATAGGGTACACCTTCGACCTATAAGTATCCTAGTAACCTAATGGACACTAAAATAATCATGAAATGATGAATCCATGCTAAATATACACCTTCAACATAAAAGCATTCGATTACTATCTAGGATTTGATTTTAGAGAAAATTACTAAAATGCTTTTAGGGTATACATTCAACCTATAAGTATTCTGGTACCCTAATGGACACTAACATAATCATGAAATGATGAATCTGTCCTAAAAATACACCTTTAACATAAAAGCATCACAGTTACTATCTAAAACTCGATTTTATGAAAAATTATTAAAATGCCCTTAGGGTATACTTTCAACCTATAAGTATCCCGGTACCCTAATAGACACTAAAATAATCATGAAATTATGAATCTATCCTAATTATACACCTTCAGCATAAAACCATCGCAGTTACTATCAATGACTTGATTTTAGGAAAATTTACCAAAATGCCTCTAAAGTTTACCTTTGACCTATAAGTATCTTATTACCTAAAGGGCTATATGGCAGCATGAACAAATGAGCCTACTCCTACTATACACCTTCGACCTATAAGTATCCCAGTGATCACATAGGACTCGATTCTAGGAAAACTATTAAAATACCTCTGAGCTTTACCTTCGACCTATAAGTATCCTTGTAACCTAGAGGACTCTAAAATGATATGAAATAACCATTATACCCTTTGCGGTAACTTAAATATCAAAATTGACCTAAAATAAAAAAATTACTAATAGGTCCCTAAACTTTTCAAAATTATATTCCGTATCCCAATGGAAAACTAAAAGAATACGAAAAGTTTTAATAATTTCTACATTCCCATAGAAGACCATAGGAATGTCAAAAACATTTTTAAAATGTCAAAAATATCGTATCATACATAAAATGCAAAGTTTTTTAAATGATCCTAAATATTTTCTTAATTTGCAATTTAGTCTATATGCAAAAAAAGTCGTAATTAAAGATAAAATTCATCACGAAAAGTTATGAAAATCATACCAAGATTCACAATCTCAATTTGGCCAAACACCTATGGCCTTGGAAAAAAAATTTTACAATTTTTGTAAATAAGTCCCTAAACTTTCTAAATTATAAAATGCCCCTAAGATGGAGGAAAATGCATAAAACATAATTCATACATATCAGAATAAACATGGAAACACTTTCAAAATTATACACAAGCAATCTTCCAAGTACGGATGGACTTGAAACAAAATTTTTCATATTTTGCAAACTAGTCCCTAAAATTTCTAAAATTACAAAATGACCTTAAAATTATATGACATACCTAAAACACATTTAAATATGCTAAACTAAGCATAAAAACACTTCTACAAATTTCCATAAGCAATCAGCCAAGCATTGATGGCCATAGAAAAAATTTTACAAATTTTGCAATTTAATCCCTAATATTTCTATATGCACAAAATAAAGCTCAATAAAGTTGAACATCGTAAAATCAACCTACATGGTTCTGCCAACATAATATTTCAGCAAAAAATAATTTTTTCATCACATATTCTCATAAATATTCATATATATATATATATATATATATACAAGTTAGAATTTACTAAGAATAAAAAAGCATAAAAACATAAAAACAATGAATAAATCAATATAAACAACATGAAAATATTAAAAAAATTACATGAACATATGTATATAAAAGAAACAACAACAAACACAAATAATCTCAATGAAAATGAAATTATTTTTAATAAGGATTAAGTAAAACAACAAAATCAAAAAATTTAATCATAGCCATAATACATGGCCTTTTGACATGAATAAAAATTCATGAGCACAAGTATTCATTTAGCTCATTAAAAAGAAGATTTAAACAAGAAATAAATAAAAATTAAGAAGTTTACAAGAAATTCATCTTTGAAAAGCTTGAAAAATTAGGTATTTTAGTGTTTTTTTTCTCTTAATTTTCTTCCTAAGCCTAAAGTCCCTAAATGAAAATTTTTTACCTTTTTATAGAAGGAAAAAGTCAACCAAATAGTGGAGAAAATGGCATTAGCCAAAGTTTTCCTTGACTTTTCTAGGAATTTCTTTTCTTTTTTATTTAATATTTATTTAATATTATTATTTTAATTTGGTTTTGTTTAAATTTATGTGATTTAAATTAATTATTTTTGTCTTGTAGTGAATTATGTCATGCATGACATCATCAAAGTCTACATAATTTTGAAGATATTTATATAATCTGTGAAATTATACCATAAAAATTAATTAGAAGGACTAAATTGTAAAAAATTAAAAATTATTCATTTATAATAAAATTTCATATGATAAATTTAATTTAATTTAATAATAAAAATAATTCTTATGTACAGCAACAGAAACATTAAACAAAGTAAACTCAAAAAATTTGATGAGAAAAACCCTTATCAGGGGAAATTATTATGTGGAAAAAATGAAAAAAATAATAAAATAAATTGAGTTTTCCATAACTGATTTAATTTGTATTAAAAAACATTATTTGATGAATTTTAAAAATTATAAACTCAGAAAAATCCTACTAAAAAATTTACAAAGCAGTAAAATCTATATCTTGGTAACAGAAAAAATTCTAAAACTAATAAAATAAATTGAATTTAAAAAAATGATTTAATGCTCATTAAATAATAATATTTTAAGAATTTTAAAAATTATAAACTTGAAAAAATCCCTCGAAAAAATTTACAGAGGAGAAAAATACGTATCTTGGAAATAAAAGGAAAATGTAAAACTTATAAAATAAAATGAATTTTGAAAAACTGATTTAATATGAATTTAATAATAATGTTTAAATAATTTTAAAAATTATAAACTTAAAAAAGTCTCCTCAAAAAAATTTATGAATTAGAAAACTACATATTTTGAAAACAAGGAAAATTCTGAGAAAATGCAAAACTAATAAAATAAAATGAATTTTAAAAAACTGATTTAATGATGATTAAATGTGAATGTTTAAAGAATTTTAAAGTTTAAAACTTAAGAAAATTCTGACAAAATATTTTACAGATAAAAAAAAAACTCATATTTTAAAAATAAAAAATTTTAAAAATATGTTCAAATTTTATAAAAATGAATTTTATTCAACACATTAGTTAAAATATTAATTTATGAAAATGATAAAGATGAAAATTTGGCATCCGGAATAATTTTTATCAAAAAACTTTTACCAGTATGATATTTTGCAATATAAAAAATTCAAAATTAATTACAAAAATGGAGAGCTTGACACTTTTTGGTATAAAATGCCAACATGATTTTTTTTTCTTAATATTAAAGACTTTTCAGTGCATATCGGCATAAAAATATACAACTGTTAATTTCCCAAATTTAACAAAAAAATTCTTGAAAATTTTATAAAAATAAAAAATATGACCGTAATAATATCCATAGAAATAAATTTCATAATTTCACAAGTACAAAAAATTAAAATCTAATTATTTGCCTTGATATTCGTATTTTTTATTCAAGATTTGTTTTGTATGACCTTTGAAATTGCACTAATTTTGTCACGTGCATATGCGGCCATTTAGGCATGACCGAAGAGGTCCTAAAAATGTCCATTCCATCTGAAGAAAATCTTTCTCCACTAGGACAAATATCTTTTTTTACTATCTCAGATATACTTGGATTATCAAGGAATAGGCTCAGACAAAATTAGGTGTCTATAGCTGCCTCTCTTTGGCCGTTGTTGAGAATCAAGAATAAGGCAAAGACCAAGTAGATATAATTTTGGTTCTGGCCATATAAGCTTTTTTTTTTAAACCAACCAAATTTAAAAAGTGTCCATTAAACTAGAATAATAACAAAAGACAAACTCAGAAAGCAAAGATATATATTTTTTGCACCATATATATGCATCAACTGAAATAAACCTATGAAAACTTCATTAATCTTTTGGCTTAATCAGACAAAATTAACTTAAACCCATGACAAACTTTGCCGATCCTTTTACTTAATCAGACTAAGTTAGACATCATGCTTCATTGGTTCCTAACCAAATGAAGCTGACAATAACAAATAGACCTTTCTTCTTGTACATCTTTAGCAAAAAAGAATCTCAGTGATCACAAAGGACAAGGTTTTAACATAGACTTCGTCGATCCTTCTGTTTAACTAGATGAAATTAAACATCATGCTTCATTGGTTTCTAGCCCAACGAAGCTGAACAATAACAAATGAACCTATTCTTCCCTTACACCTTTGGCATAGAAGCATCATGGTGATCACAAAGGATTTGGTTCTAACACAAATGAACCTATTCCTCCTATACACTTTTCGGTGATCACAAAGGATTTATTCTAACACTAATGAACCTATTCATCCTATACACCTTATCGGCAATCACAAAGGATTTGGTTCTAACACTAATTAATCTATTCCTCTTGTGCACCTTACCGGTGATCACAAATGATTCGGTTCTAGCATAAATGGACCTATTCCTTTTTTGAACCTTTGGCATAAAAGCATTACGATAATCACAAAGGATTTTGTTCTAAGATAAATAAACCTATTTCTCCTGTACACCTTTGGCATAAAAGTATCCCAGTGATCACAAAGGATATAATTCTAACATAAATGAACCTATTCCTCTTGTATAGCTTCAATATAAAGGCATCTCGATAATCACAAAAGATTTGGTTCTAGCATAAATAAACCTATTCCTCCTATACACTTTGGGCATAGAAGCATCCTAGTGAACACAAAGGATTCAGTTCTAACATAATGAACCTATTCCTCTTATACACCTTTGGCATAGAAGCATCCCAGTGATCACAAAGGATATAGTTCTAACATAATTGAACCTATTCCTCTTGTATACCTTTGATATAAAGGCATCTCAATGATCACAAAAGATTCGGTTCTAGCATAAATAAACCTATTGCTTCTTTACACTTTTAGCATAGAAGCATTTCGATGTTCACAAAAGATTGGGTTCTAACACAATTGAACCTATTCCTCTTATACAACTTTGGCATAGAAGCATCCCCATGATCACAAAGGATTTAGTTTAAACTTTTATGGATGCTTTGAATATCACCATTGAAGCTTTATCTTTGAATATCAACATCAAAGACTTGGAAAGTATTTTTTAGTGAAAAATTATGAATGCTTCGAATATCACATCAAAGCTTTGTCAAAGCCTTTTTCACCTATCTTATCATAAGATCACGTGAGAAAGTAATAGATTTCTAAAGAAAATCATTTAATTTTCTTGAAATGTTATCAAATATCAAATATCAAATTAGTGTTAATTGATTCAGTGATATAATTTATGTAATTGGATAAATATTTGTTCAAGGGATATTCGAAAACTTCTATTGAAATAATGAAAAGTATCATAATTCATCAAAATTCTAGGATTTATAGAATAAGATCACCTTCTCTTTCTAACCTGGGGAAAAGTTTACTTGATAAAAATCTATGAAAGTTCCAAAATAATTTCAATCATGAATTTTCCAATATCAAGGATAATGATATGCTATCAAAGTCATGATGTTAAAACTTTTTGTGATCAATGATCGCCATTAGGGATTTCTTTGAATGAGATAAAGAAATGAATTCAGCAACACAAATTGGGTGGCAATGCTAAAATTTGTCTTGAAGAAATTGATATAACAAAGTTAAGGTTTATCAAGACCAAATTTAGACGGATGTTCGTCTCATAGGAGTTCTTTAAAAGGTAAAAAATCAAGTTATAACATCCTTTTAATCTTCAAATAAAGTAGCCGATAAGTGTCAAACTAATGCTAGTAAAAGCAGTCTCCAAAGGGTTTATTTTAAAGGCTTTTGGTAAACATCAATTCTCAAGGTTGGGTACAAAAGTTTTAAAAGATTATTTTGAAAGGAATCAATGTTTAGGCATTTGACTCAACCTTTTATTGATGTTATGAAATATTCAACGGTTTGGGATCATTTTTGAATTAGCATAAAGTGTTCTCTCCCATTGGTGGCTATCTTTGTTGATTTAAGAGCAATTCAAAGGCCTTTAAGCTTGCCCCTTCATATTATTTAAGACTTAAATATCTTTCAAAAATATGAATTTATAAAGAGCTTCCCAGGAATGGTTTGACAGCTTAAATAACTATGTTTGATCAAAATGGACTTTATCATGTACATAACGAAGGTCATGGTTCAAGGTTTAGAAAGAAAAAGATAAATAGGCCCAAATCAAGTATTTAAGGGTAATTAAGTCAAG
Organism: Adansonia rubrostipa; assembly: GCA_038381775.1. NCBI lineage: Eukaryota > Viridiplantae > Streptophyta > Magnoliopsida > Malvales > Malvaceae > Adansonia > Adansonia rubrostipa. The sequence continues at coordinate 33,463 of JBBYHM010403226.1, forward strand.
GATCACTTTTCTTCAGCAAAACTCAACCTGAGATCTCTTTCAGGGTGGAACATGTCTATATTCTTCATTTTGAAGAGACTTGAAATTTTAACTTTCTTAATTTATTCTTATTTGTTTACTTCAAAATTTTAAAATTTAAACTTTCTTTATTTTTTACTTTGAATATTTAAACTTGAAACTTGAACTTTCTTTATTTTTCACTTTAAATATTCGACCTTGAAACCTGAACTTTCTTAAACTTTGCTTAATTTCTAACTTTATCGTGACAATCAAACTTATTCTCCTTGTAACTTTAAGACAAAATTTGTTTTCTCTTTTATTTTGAAGCTTTATTTAATTTTCATCTAGTGTAGAAGGTGATCTTGGGCTAGGGTTCAAAATAAAAAAAAATAAATTATCAGGCCCAACGGGGACCACAAAGGGATATTTTCTATATTTGAGAAGGGATAGAGAAATAAAGCCATTTTTCATTTGAAACACAGCCATTTGAACTTGTTAAGCATTTTTCTAGGAAAAGGATAATTTCCTTTTGAAATCATTTTGCATACTTCAATAACATGATGTTGCACTCAATAAAGGCTTAAAGTATTCCCCTCAATATTATTGGGTTCATAGACACCAATGACTGGTTGAGCCTTTAAGGAAAAAAATTGAATTGGCATGAAAGATCTTGGTCTAGTATCTTTTATATCAAGAATTGGTTTGCTATGGTTTTGTTTGAAAAAAAAACATTTTTGGCTCATGTTTACTCTTATTTTCCCTAAATCAAGGACTTGGGAAAGTGTCGAGGAAATTATGGCAAAAGGTTATTGAAATAAGAGAGATCTCAGAATTACTATAATTATTTTAACACATGTCAAACTATCGATATCTGAATCTTTTAGGAGTATAACTTATTTGTAAGACTTTCAAGCAAGCCATAGAAAAAAGCATTTAGATGTTGAAGGTCTCTGGTTGCAAAAGGTCTATAGCTGCATGTCTGGGATAATTATATATATGGAAGTGAATGACCTTTTTGAGAAAGTTCAACCTAATGGTGATTATTTATCAAAGAAAAAATTTTCAAAATGTTCTTGTTATCCTAGATACTAGAAACCATTATTAACAAAATTCATGGTTGATGACATTATGCATACTATTTATAAATCAAAATTCATTTCATAAGTTACAATTTCTAAAACGTAATATACAAAGTTTGAGTCAAAATAGTAACTGCCCTTGATTAGCATACTATCATAAAGTCGATAACCTTTAGACTAATCATCCTTAATAAGCCTTCACCAACTTCAAATTTTTATAGATTAGCATCCTTGAGGATAAAATTATAAATCAACTAGTGGAACATCAAGAGGCGTAGCAAACTCTAAGTTGTTAAGCTCAAAAATTTTATCAAACATGTGGTTATTTCTTGCCATCTTAATCACGCCTTGAAAACTACCACTTTATGACTCTTCACAAAATTTTTTAGCAAAGAGGATGAATCCAAAAGCTCATGACATGGAAAGTAATCATCCACGTAATTCAAATCAAAATTTAAAATAACCCATGATTCCCACTCCAGATAAAAAGGTTTACAAGCTTTATTGGAATGGCGGAGATCATCTGATTCTAAGCAAGAAAAGGAAGATGTAAAAAATTACTGGGGCATGATCACCTTTCTCTTGTTTATTTCTACTTCTGAGAATTGCCTAAATTGCTTTTGAGTTTCTTCACCTTTTAGAACTTAGAGTCAAAAAAATTTGCGTATAGGGTTACAAGGTACAAGATAAACCTATTGAAGTTGCTAAATGATGAAAAACTAGGGGAAGGCATTGTCCGAATGGATTTCCTCGTTTTCTTCACTCACTATGGTTTCGGCCACCATCAACTGTGATAGAATTATTTTCTCATCCCATATATGTCACTGGTTGCCCTTTGGTTAACAAGAATATTTATTATAGGACTAGCTCCCTAAAAATTAAGTACTTTGAGGTAATTGCCTTTCAACTTGTACCTCCCCGGATCCCCAATAGAAGCATTAGTATGATAAAAATTAAGTACTTTGAGATAATTATCATTCAACTTGTACTTCCTTAGATCCCCGACAGAAATATTGGTATGATAAAAATTAAGTACTTTGAGGTAATTACCTTTCAACTAGTACCCCTCAAATCTTCGGTAGAAGTGCTGGTATGATACAGGATTATTTGTGATAATAATAATTTTTAGGTCACGATTTTATCTTTGCATGGACCTTTTCTTCTTGTTAAAAGTCAAAGACCACCAATTCTTTTAGTGCAATAATTTTTTCATCTACCCCTTGTGAAGAGGCACCAATGTTAATGTGGATGGCTAGTGTCCACTAACTGTATATCTTAAATGTTAATATATTGTCTTTAAGCTTATACTTCCTCGGATCCCCAACAAAAGTATAAATAACACTTACTAAGTGCAAATAGAGTTGTTTGTTTCGAGTAACTTCATCTAACTTGTAGTTTGTTATGTCTTCTATTTAATGATTCATGTTTCTTCACCCTAAAATTGAAAAAAAAAACAAAAATCAGTATGCGTGAATACATATATCTTGTCAACATTTATCTTTATTATTATACATGTATGTATGTCAATAAATTGAAATTTTAATGTATAAATTAATGAATAAATAAAGGAATGAATGAATAAAATAGTATCTGATGAGACAAATTGGATTGCTAGTAATAAGCTAAGTATCAGCCATAGAGATTATTGCAAAGGCAAGAATCTGTGAATTTGAGTCATGATTCTACACTGTCAGTTCATCAACCAAAACCTATTAATTTATTTATTTGTAGTTGGTGTCCAAATATATCAGAGATCAAGTATTTAACAGTTAACCAGTAAGGGTAGAATTTTTCAAGGTGAACTTCATGTTTTCAAGGTTTATTTAACTATGCTTAAATGACTGCAGGTGCATGTGATAAAATTAGTGTCATTTCAAAGGTTGTAGAGAACAAATCTAGGGACAAAAAGATAAATTTCAAGGTAAAATAATTAGCTTTTAACTTTGTACTTTTGAAATTTTAAAACTTATTTTTGTGAATGTTATTACAGCTAAATTTATCATTTTTAGGATTTTTTTGAGAATTTTTTGTTAAATTTGGGAAGTTGACCTTGGTATTTCTTTACCGATATCAGTGTGGTATTTATCCCAATATACACTCTAAAAAATTAGAAATATTTAATGAAAAATTCATATTCCCATAGAACCTTTAATGAAGTTAATTTTTAAGAGTTTTTTTAAGTTTATAATTTTTAAAATTCTTTTTTGAACTAATCTGATACTTTTTTTGAGCCAATCTGATTCTTGATTTTTTTTCCTACAAGCTTAACCAGTCATTGGTGGCTATAAAGCCAATAATATTAAGGGGCATACCTTAAGCCTTTATTGAGTGCAACATCATGTCATTAATGTATTCAAAATGATTTTAGAAAGAAAATAATCTTTTTTCCTAGTGAATGCATGCCAGTTCAACTGGCTATATTTGAAATGAAAAATGGCCTTCTTTCTTTATACCTTCATAAATATAGACAATTATCCCTTTGCGGTCCCTTTTGAGCCTGATAATTTACTTTTTTTTTCCTTTTAACCTAATCAAGGATCACCCTCCACACTAGGGGCATATGAAATAAAGCGTCGAAATCAAAAAGAGCAAATCTTACTTTAAAGTTACAAGAAGAATTAGTTTTTTTCTATCATGACAAAGTCAAAAATCAAGCAAAGTTCAAGAAAGTTCAAATTTCAAGTTTTTCAAAGTAAAAAAAAATAAATCAAGAAAGTTCAAGTTTTAAGTCCCTTCAAAATGAAAAAAGAAGCAGGTAAAAGTATATGAAGACTAATAGATGTGTTTTAACTTAAAAGACATGCCAGGTCGAGTTTTGCTAAAGAAAAGTGATCCTTGATTTAATAACCCTTAAACACTTAATTTGGGCCTATTTATCCTTTCTTTCTAAACCTTGAACCATGGCCTATGTTATGTACCTAACAAAGTCCATTTTGATCAAACATAGCTATCTAAGCTGTCGAGACATTTCTAGGAAGCTTGCCATAAATTCAATGATTTTTGATTCCTTAATAATATGATGGGCCAAGCTTAAAGGCCTTGGAATTGCTCCTAAATCAACAAAAATAGCCACTAATGAGAACCCTTCATGCTAATTCAGAAGTGATCCAAACCCATGAAAATTTCATGATATCAACAAAAGGTTGAGTCAAATGCCTAAACATTGATTCTTTTTAAAATAAACTTTCAAAGATTTTATGCCCAACCTTGGGAATTGATGCTTACCAAAAGCCTTTCAAATCAACCCTTTGAGACTTAGTGTTTGCTAGCATTAGTTTAATATCTGTTGGGCTACTATATTTGAAGATTAAAAGGATGTTATAACAAATTATTTGCCTTTCCAAGAACCCTTATGAAATGAACATCTATCTGAATTTGGTCTTGATAAACCTTGACCTCGTCATATCAATTTTTTCAAAATATTTTAGCAGTGCCACCCTATTTATGCCTTTAAATTCATTTTTTCATCTCATTCAAAGATGTCTCGAATAATGATCATTAATCAAAAGAAAAAGTTTCAACATCATGATGAAGATAGCATGTCCATTATCCTTGATCTTAGAAATCCATGGTTGAATTTGATTTTAAAATTTTCATAGATTTTGATCAAGTAAACTTTTTCCCCGAGTCAAAATAAGAAGGTGATCTCATTCCATAAATCCTGGAATTTTGATGAATTATGATACTTTTTATTATTTCAGTAGAAGTTTGCAAATATACCTTGAGCATATATTTACCCATTTGCATAAATTATATCACTGAATCAATGAACACTAATTTGATGTTTGATGTTTGATATTTGATGACATTTTAGGAAAGATTGAACGATTTTTTTTCAAAAATCTATCAGCTTCTCACGTAATTCTATGGTAAGGTAGGTGAAGAAGGAAGGCTTTGAAAAAACTTTGATGGTGATATTTGAAGTATTTAGAAAAACACTTTAATGGTATATTCGAAGCATCCATAAAAGTTTGCAAAGTTTTTTAAGGCAACTTCATTTGATTAAGTAGAAGGATTGACAAAGTCTATGTTAGAATCGAATCCTTTATGATCATCCAGATATTTCTATGCCTATATGAGGAAAGGTTCATTTGTCATTGGTCAGCTTCACTTGGTTAGAAACCAATGAAGCATGATGTCCAACTTCATCCAATTAAGTAGAAGGATCAGCGAAGTTTGTCATGGGCTTAAGTTAATTTCATCTAGTTAAGCAGAAAGATTGGCGAAGTTTTTATAGGTTTATTTTAGTTGATGCATATATATGGTGTAAAAAATATATATATATATCTTTATTTTCTGCATTTTTTTGCTATTATTTTGGTTTAATGGATGGCTTTTAAATTTTGTTCGTTAAAAAAAAAAGCTTATATGGCCTAAATAAAATTAAGTATACTTGGTCTTTGCCCTATTCCTAATTCTCAGCAACGGTCAAAGAAAGGCAGCTGTAGACACCTAATTTTGTCCGGGCCCTTTCCCTAATAATGTAAGTATATCCAAGATAGTAAAAAATATATTTGTCCCAGCAGCGGTAGATTTTCTTCAGATGGAATGGGCATTTTCAAGACCTTCTTAGTCAAGCTTAAGTGGCCACATATGCACATGACAAAATTAATGCCATTTTAAAGGTCATACAGAATAAATCTTGGATAAAAAATATGAATATCAAGGTAAAGAATTAGCTTTTAATTTTATACTTATGAAATTATGAAATTTATTTTTGCAAATGTTATTACGGTCAAAATTTTCATTTTTAGGAATTTTTCAAGAATTTTTGGTTAAATTTAAGAAGTTGACCATTGTATATCTTTACTGATGCCTATGTGGTATTTACGCCAAAATGCACTCCAAAAATTAGTAATATTCAAGAAAAAAATTATATTAGCATTTTATACCATAAAAGGTGTTAAGTTGTCCATTTTGTAATTAATTTTAAATTTTCACAAGAATCGCAAGTATTATACTAGTAAAATTTTTTGGATAAAAATTATTTCAGATGTTAAATTTTCATCTTTTTCCTTTTCATAAATTAATATTTTAACTAATGTGTTGAATAAAATTCATTTTTAGAAATTTTGAACATATTTTTAGAATTTTTTTGTTTTTGAAATATGAGTTTTCCCTTATCTGTAAATTTTTTTATTAGAATTTTATTGAGTTTTGAAGATCAAAATTCTTTAAATATTCACATTTAAGCACCATTAAATCAGTTTTTCAAAATTCAGTTTATTTTATGAGTTTTTCATTTTTTTTCAAAATTTTTTCTTCTTTCCAAGATATGAAGTTTTCTACTCCATAAATTTTCTCAAGTGATTTGAGTTTATAATTTTTAAAATTCTTTAAATATTACTATTTAATTCATAATAAATTAATTTTTTAAAAGTCATTTAATTTTTAAGTTTTACATTTTCTTACTGTTTCTAAGATACGGAGTTTTCTACTCTGTAAATTTTCTTGGGGGATCATTCTGAGTTTATAATATTTAAAATTCTTCAAATATTATTGTTTAATTCGAATGAAATTAGTTTTTCAAACGTTAATTTATATTATGAGTTTTAAAATTTTTTCTGTTACCAAGATACAGAGTTTTCTACTTTGTAAATTTTTTCTATATGATTCTTCTGAGTTTAAAATTTTTAAAATTCTTCAAATATTGTTTTTAATTCACAATAAATCAGTTTTAGAAAAATCAATTTATTTTATGACTTTTGCATTTTTTCCACATGATAATTTCCCCTGATAAGGGTTTTTCTCATAAAATTTTATGAGTCTGCTATTTTTAATGTTTCTTTTATTGTACATAAAAATTATTTTTATTATTACATTAAATTAAATTGATCGTATGAAATTTTACTGTAAATACATAATTTTAATTTTTTACAATTTAACATTTTTAATTAGTTTTTATAGTATAATTTTACAAATTGTATAAATATCTTCCAAAATTAGCCAGACTTTAATGATGTCATGCATGACATAATTCACTAAAGGAAAAACATAATTTAAATCAAATCAATTTAAAAAGCAAATTAAAATAACAACATAAAATAAATATTAAATAAAAAAGACAGAGAAAAAAATTCCTAGGAAACTCTAGGAAAACTTCAGCCAACGCCCTTTCCTCCACCATTTGGTTGACTTTTCTCTTTTATAAAAACTGGAAAAATTTTCATTTAGGGACTTTAGGCTTAGGAACAAAATAAAGAGGGAAAAAACACTAAAATACCTAATTTTTCAAGCTTTTCAAAGGTGAATTTCTTGTAAACTTCTTAATTTTTGTTTATATCTTTTTTGAATCCTTTTTAATGAGCCAAATGAATACTTGTGCTCATGAATTTTTATTCATGTTGAAAGGCAAAGTATGATGACTATGATCATTTTTTTATTTCTTGTTTTACTTAATTTTTATTAGAAATAATTTGATTTTCATTGAGATTATTTGTGTTTGTTGATATACGTTGTTATTTTCATGTATATATGTTCATGTAATTTTTTTAAAATTTTCATGTTATTTTATATTGATTTATTCATTATTTTTATGTTTTATGCTTATTCTTACTTAGTAAAAATTCTAACATGTATATATATTCACATTTATGAAAATATGTGATGAAAGAAATTATTTTTTGCTAAAATATTATGCTGGCAGAAACATGTTTGGGCTAATTTTGTGATGTTCTAATTTTAATTAGCTTATTTTGTAAATATAGAAATATTAGAGACTAAATTGCAAAATTTGTAAATTTTTTTCTATGGCCATCCATGCTTGATTGATTGCTTGTGTATATTTTTAGAAGTGTTTTTAAGCTTAGTTTAGCATATTTGAATGTGTTTTATGTATATCATATCATTTTGAGGTCATTTTGTAATTTTAGAAAGTTTAAGGACTAATTTCAAAAATATGAAAAATTTTGTTTCAAGGCCATCTGTAATTGGTTAATTGCTTGTGTATAATTGTGAAAGTGTTTTCATGTTTGATATGTATGAATATGTTTTATGCATTTTCCACCATCTTGGTTCCATTTTGTAATTTTAGAAAGTTTAGGGACTTATTTGCAAAAATTATAAAATTCTTGTTCCAAGGCTATAGGTGTTTGGCTGAATTGAAATTGTGAATATTGGTATGATTTTCATAATTTTTTTGTAATGAATTTTGTGTTTAATTATGATTTTATCTTCTATATGGACTAAATTGCAAATTAATAAAATATTAGGGATCATCTAGAAAACTTCACATTTTATGTCTAATACGATATTTTTGACATTTTAAAAAATTTTTTAACATTCCTATGGTCTTCCGTAGAGGTATAAAAATTATTAAAACTTTTCGTATTCTTTCAGTTTTTGGTTAAAGCATGAAATGTAATTTTGAAAAGTGTAAGGACCTATTAGCAATTTTTGCATTTTCAGTCAATTTTGATATTTAAGTTACCCATGGTGGGTATAATGGTCATTTCATATCATTTTCGAGTCCTCTAGGTGACCGAGAAACTTATAGGTCAAAGGTAACCTTAGGGGTATTTTAGTATTTTTTTAGAATCGAGTCCTATGTGATACTAGGATACTTATAGGTCGAAGGTGTACAGTAGAAGTGGTTTCTTTTGTTCATGATGCCATCTAGCCTTTTAGGTATCAGGATATTTATAGGTTGAAGGTAACCCTTTGGGGCATTATGGAAATTTTTCTAAAATCGAGTCCTAGATAGTAACTGGGATGTTTTTTATGCCAAAGGTATATTTAAGATAGATTGATTATTTCATGATTATTTTAGTGTCCATTAAGGCATGAGGATACTTATAAGTCGAAGGTATACCCTAGGGCATTTTTGTAACTTTTCTTAAAATCAAGTCCCAGATAGAAATCGGGATGCTTTTATGTCGAAGATGTATATCTAGATAGATTCATCATTTCATGATTATTTTAGTATCCATTAGGGTACGGGGATACTTATAGGTTGAAGATATACCTTAGGGGTATTTTGGTAATTTTATTAAAATTAAGTCCTAGATAGTAACCGAAATGCTTTTATGCCGAAGGTGTATGTTTAGGATAGATTCATCATTTCATGATCATTTTAGTGTCCATTAGGTTACTGGGATACTTATAGGTCAAAGGTATACCTCAGGGGCATTTTGATAATTTTTTTCAAGTTGAATGTTAGGTAAGCACCGAGATGCTTTTAGGCCAAAGATATACATTTAGGATAGGCTCACACTTTTATTATCATTTTCGAGTCCTTAGAATAATCAAAATACTTTTGAGTCAAAGGTATACTATAGGGGCATTTTCATAATTTTGTATTAGAACTAAGTCCTATGTGATTAGTAGGATACTTTTATGATAGAAGTACACATTAGGGTTAGGTTTGTCATTTTAGACCATTTCTGAGTCTTAGGTTATTTTGTTAATATTTTAACAAAAATCGAATATTTTTAGAAAATTAAGACAATGTCTCCAATGTTAAAATAATACGTGGAATTTCTACCCAGCATATGAGAGGGATTTTATGGATTATTTTAATAACGAGATATCTTCTTAAAAATATGAAAATGGGGATTTTCTATAAATTTTGAAAAAATAAAACCATCTACATTCCACAGGTTCTCCAGCGGGGTACAAAAGATATTTTGATTTTTAAAATCTTTCGTATTTCACTAGCTCTCTAGCAAGGTACAAAAAAGAATGATAAAAACTTTCATCTTCTTTTGGTTCTCTGGGAGGGTATGAAAGATATTTTTATTTCAAAAAATATTAGATACCTGATTTTCTCATACGAAATAAAAAATTTGTTCCTTAAAATTTAAATTTTGACATATAGGAATTATAATTAAAAATCAAATATTGAAATTGAGTAAAAAATAAAAATTTTTGTTAACACATGATTAATAAGGTACCAATGCTAGGTATTATGAGAATGTCAATCTTTACTTGTGATTGTCATTGACTGTCGGACTCTTTCAAGCAATCTCTAGTATAAATGTAGACCTCGAAGTTTGTTTTTAAGGGCTTTATAACCCTCAAAATGCAAATTGTAGGACTGACCAATCTCACCTGCCCAAAATAAGATTGGTGGCGATTCAAAAATAAATTGTCATTTCATAACGATATTTAGAGTTAAGTTCAGTAAGCGATTCATCTCGACAACTCAGTCTCTAAACATAAAAAATAATAAAGAATAATCATAATGATATGGGCCCAAAAATTAAAAAAAAATAATATATAGATATATATATAGAAACAAAGAGTACATTCACCATTTTAAGTCGAGCTAGTCAAGATTCATATCCAGGCCATGTTAGATTCATACGATCCCAATGGAGTCACCAAGCTATCACAACATGGCCTGAATTCGAATCCTAACCAGCTCAACTTAAAATGGCAAATCGACCCATTGTTTCTATATATATATATATATATATCTATATATGATTATTTTATTTTATTTTTGGGTCCATATCGTTATTATTATTCTCTATTTTTCATGTCTGGGGAATGAGTTGTCAAGATGAATCACTCACTTGACTTCTCTAAACAGTCGTTATGAAACGACAATTTATTTAGAGTTGCCACCAATCTATTTTGGCTAGGTAAGATTGGTCACTTACTGGAGTTTATATTTTAAAGATTATGAAACCCATAAAAACAAATTCTAAGGTCTGTACTCATACCAGAGATTGCATTAAAGGGTCCGGGAGTCGATTATAATCATAAATAAGAATCAACCTTCTTGTGATGCCCGATAATTGATACATTATTAATTGCATGTTAACATAAATTTGATTTTTATTCAATTCAATATTTGATATTTAATTATATTTCTCATTTATAAAAATAAAATAAAATTTTATGAAACAAATTTATTATTTTGGATGAGAAAATCAGGTTTTAATATTTTTGGAAATAAAAATATCTTCTATACCTCTCGAAGAACAAAGAAAACATGAAAGTTTTCATTATTCTCTTTTGTACCCCACTGAAGAGCCGATGGAATATAAAAGGTTTTAGGTTTTTGAAATTGAAAAAATTCTCGATTTTCATATTTTAAAAGGATATCTTGTTATTAAAATAATCTGTAAAATTTCTCTTATACGCTGGGTAGAAATTTCACATAGTATTTTAACATCGAAGATATTACTTTAATTTATAAAAATTTTAATTTTATTAATAATATTAAAAATTATCCTAAGACTTGGTTTAGACGAAAAGTACTAAACTAAACTCTAAGGACTTTACTTTGGTCTAAATGATCAACATATCCCCTAAAGTACATTTTGACTTAAAAGTATCATAGTGACTCTAATGGACACTAAAATGATCATGAAATGATGAATCTACCTAAATATACACTTTTAGCATAAAAGCATCATGGTTATTATCTAAGACTCGATTTTAATAAAATTACCAAAAAGCCCTTAAAGTGTACCTTCGACCATAAGTATCCAGTACCCTAATTGACACTAAATAATCATGAAATGATGAATCTATTTGAAATATGCACCTTCGGCATAAAGGCATCCTGATTACTATCTAGGACTCAATTTAAAAGATGATTACCAAAATGCCCTTATTGTATACCTTCGACCTATAAGTATCCCAGTATCCTAATGGGTACTAAAATAATTATGAAATGATGAATCTATCCTAAATATACACTTTCAGCATAAAAGTAGCACAGTTACTAGCTATGACTTGATTTAAAAAAATTATCAAAATACCCTTAAAGTTAACCTTTGACCTAAAGTATCCCAGTACCTAAAGTGTTAGATGGCATCACAAACAAATGAACCTACTATTGACGCCTTTAACCTATAGGTATCTCAATGATCACATAGCACTTGGTTCTAGGAAAATTACTAAAATACCCTAAGCTTGACCTTTTACCTATAGTATCCCGATAACCTAGAGGACTCCAAAATGATGTGAAATGACCATAATACCCTCCATGGGTAACTTAAATATCACAATTGACCTAAAAGGAAAAAATTGCTCATAGGTCCTTAAACTTTTCAAAGTTACATTTCATACCCTAATGGAAGACCGAAAGAATACGAAAAGTTTTAATAATTTCTACGCCCCTAAGAAATACCATAGGAGTGTTGGAAATATTTTTAAAATATCAAAAATATCGTGTTAGACCTAAAATGCAAAGTTTTCTAGATGATCCCTAATATTTTCTTAATTTACAATTTAGTCCATATACAAGATAAAATCATAATTAAACACCAAATTCATCTCAAAAAATTGTAAAAATCATACCAATATTCGCAATATCAATTCAACCAAACACATATGGCCTTGGAACAAGAATTTTGCAATTTTTGTAAATAAGTTCCTACACTTTTTAAAATTACAAAATGACTCCAAGATGATGGAAAATATATAAAACATATTCGTACATATCAGAATAAACATGAAAATACTTTCACAATTATACACAAGCAATCAGCCAAGTACAGATAGCCTTGAAATAAAATTTTTCATATTTTACAAACTAGTCCTTAAACTTTCTAAAATTACAAAATGACACCAAAATGATAAGATATACATAAAAGTTATTTAAATATGTTAAATTAAGCACAAAAACACTTCTACAAATATCCATAAGTAATTAGTCAAGCATTTATAGCCATAGAAAAATTTTTTACAATTTTTACAATTTAGTCCCTAATATTTCTATATTTACAAAATAAGCTAAATAAAATTAAAACATCACAAAATCAGCCCCTACATGGTTCTGCCAACATAATCAGAAAAAAATAATTTTTTCATAACATATTTTGATAAATAGTAATATATATACATGTTAGAATTTTTACTAAGCATGAATAAGCATAAAAAAATAAAAATAATGAATAAATCAATATAAAACAACAAGAAAATATTAAAAAAATTACATGAACGTATATACATGAAAATAACAACATATATATATATATATATCAACAAACACAACAAACACAAATAATCTCAATGAAAATCAAATTATTTCTAACAAAGATTAAGTAAAACAACAAAATGAAAAAGTTTAATCATAGCCATCATACTTGGCCTTTCAACATGAATAAAAATTTATGAGCACGAGTATTCATTTGGCTAATTATAAAGAAGATTCAAACAAGAAATAAACAAAAATTAAGAAGTTTATAAGAACTTCACCTTGAAAAAGCTTGAAAAATTACGTATTTTAATGTTTTTTTCTCTTTATTTTCTTCCTAAGCCTAAACTCCCTAAACAAAAATTTTCCTCCATTTTAAAAGAAAGGAAAAGTCAGCGAAATGGTGGAAAAAGTGCATTGGCCGATGTTTTCCTAAAGTTTTTCAGGAATTTATTTTATTTTTCTTTTTTATTTAATATTTATTTAATATTATTATTTTGATTTGATTTTGTTTAAATTGATTTGATTCAAATTAATTATGCTTGTCTTTTAGTGAGTTATGTCATGCATGACATCATCAAAGTCTAGACAATTTTGGAAGATATTTGTGTAATCTATAAAAATTATACTGTAAAATTTAATTAAAAAGATTAAATTATAAAAAATTAAAAATTATATATTTACAATAAAATGTCATATGATCAATTTAATTTAATGTAATAATAAAAATAATTTTTATATACAATAAAAGAAACATTAATAATAGCTAACTCGTAAAATTTTATGAGAAAAACTCTTACTGGGAAAATTATTATATGAAAAAATGCAAAACTCATAAAATAAATTGAGTTTTCCAAAACCGATTTAATGTGAAGTAAAAGCAATATTTGAAGAATTTTAAAAATTATAAACTCAGAAAAATACTACCAAAAAAATTTTACAAAGTAAAAAAATTTGTATCTCGGTAATAGAAAAAATTCTAAAACTCATAAAATAAATTAAATTTCAAATAATTGATTTAATATAAATAAAATAATAATATTTGAGTAATGTAAAAATTATAAACTTGGAAAAATCCTTCGAAAAATTTACAAAGTAGAAAACTCATATCTTGAAAATGAGAAAAAAATGTAAAACTTATAAAATAAAATAAAATTTAAAAAACCGATTTAATATAAATTAATAATATTTAAATAATTTTAAAAATTATAAACTAAAAAGTCCACTCAAAAAAGTTTACGGAATAGAAAACTCCATGTCTTGGAAATAGGGAAAAATTTTGAAAAAATGTAAAACTCATAAAATAAAATGAATTTTAAAAAATTGATTTAATGGAGATTAAATGTGAATATTTAAAAAATTTTGAAGTTCAAAACTCAAGAAAATTCTAAAAAAAATTATAGCTAAGAAAAAACTCGCATTTCAAAAGCAAGAAAATTTTAAAAATATGCTTAAATTTTATAAAAATAAATTTTATTCAACACATTAGTTAAAATATTAATTTATGAAAATGATAAATATGAAAATTTGACATCTGGAATAATTTTAATTAAAAAAATTTTACCAATGTGATATTCACGATACTATAAAAAATTTAAAATTAATCACAAAAATGGATAACTTGACATCTTATGGTATAAAATGCCAATATAAATTTTTTTTCTTGATTATTCCAGATTTTTGGAATGCATATCGTCATAAATACTACATAGGCATCAGTCAAAATATATGATGGTCAACTTTTTAAATTTAATAAAAAAATCTCAAAAAATTCCTATAAATGGAAAATTTGACCATAATAACATCTGCAAAAATAAATTTCACAATTATAAAATTAAAAGATGATTATTTACTTTAATATTCATATTTTTTTCAAGATTTGTTCTGTATGACCTTTGAAATAGCAATATTTTCGTCATGTGCATATGCGGCCATTTAAGAATGACTGAGGAGGTCATAAAAATTTCCATTCCATCTGAAGAAAATCTATCTCCACTGGGACAAATATCTTTTTTTGTTGTCTCGGATATACTTGGATTATCAAGGAATTGGCTTGGCGAAATTAGGTGTTTGCAAATTGAATTTTTTCAAAAAATTTTAATTAAAAGTTGACTTTCCATCCATTTTGGAAAACATTTCATTTTTTCTAGTTTTGATGAATTCATCTCGATTTTAACTATTTGGGTTAATTTTGACTTAATTAGCCTATTTGACTTGATTTGCTAAGTTTGATCGATTTTGACTCAGGTTAACGAAATTTGACGCAATTTCATTACATCCAATTTTATCTATATCTCATTGCTGTGACTCTTCTTGACCAATTTTGATTGGTTATAATTGAGTTTGACCTACATCAATTTCATCCAATTTTATATGTTTTTTTATCACCATAACCTTATAGATTTTTAAAGGTTCCAAACTTTCAAAATTAGGGTTTCAAACCCATAATAATTGCTCAACATTAATCTTCTTAACCATGTCATAAATATAAAAGTTATTTATTACTCTTACTTGCTATTAATTTTCTAAATCTAAGCAATGCCCAATATCCCAAATATATGTTATGTTTTTACGTATTGACTTATTGTGAGGTTTCAATTTTTTTTTATTATATGCTTTTTAATTAAGTGTTATTGTAGGGGTTTCAATTAATTTTATTGCATTTAACTTTACTTCATGTTTAACTTTATCCCAATAACTTTACTCATGGGATCATATCAACAAGTAACTCCCTTTACAGCACTCAAAGGAATTTTTTTTCTTTATAGTAAAATACTGCTAACATTGATGGATGTTCATCGAATCATATCAACAGGTACCTTTCTTTATATCTCCTAAAAGTAATTTTTTCATTACAGTAAAATGATAGTTAATATAGTCCTCACAAAAAAATATTAATACTAATAGACCTAGAGATCTAATAACAATGAGCCATAACTTCCTTTTCGAAAAAAATTCAATTTTTAATTCTTCATGAACAAATGTTGTTTTTTTAAGAAACTGTTTTTAGTTTCTTGATATTCATGATTTTAGGTTGAATCCTAAAATTCTTATTCATATTCGTTTTGAATTTTAGTTCTATTTTATATTGTTTAATTTTCTTATTATGTATATTCCCCATTCCCATTAGTAAATCAAGGTAATTTGATAATTTGCAATAAAAATTAATTAAGTATTAATAGTTTTATAATTTATTATTAAATTTTAATTTAATTAATTATGTTTTAAATGTTTCCAATTCCTATTAATTTGTTTTTTATTAGGTTCCATCTTAACCCCTGTGCTTTCGCCTAAGTAATACTTAACCCCTTGTGCTTTTTTTTGCTTATACTTGTACTCATATGGTTTGGCAATTAGATAAAAAAAAGAAGGCAAAGCCGCTAGAAAATGTTAATTCAGCATGGAGTTTTTGTTGTCACTCGACCAAAACGCAGGGGTGAAAATAGACTTTTTCCCTTTTATTTGTATTGTATTTATTGTCTTTTATTATTTTTTTGGAGTTACATTTGTATTATTTAATTTTATAACAAACATTTTGGTGTACATATATTGTCATTTTTTAATATTTCTATTGTAATTTTGTTTCAACATTTGGCCATGAATTAATTTAGTCACTTGTTTGTCAAATATCATTATCATCTAATTTTTTTACTCTTGTTCTTAACACTTGCTTCATCATTAACTCTCTTAAACATTGCTTTACTTGATTTATGTCTATGAATAATGTTTACGAGATTCTTATCTAATTTTTGGTACAACACCACAAGTGATTCGATTGCCATTGCTAGCCACACAAGTTAAAGAGCACAATTTTTTTTGAAGGTCAATTCTAAAAATTTAGCCCTGGTTAACAGAAGAAATAAGTCAAGAAAAGAGTTAACTAGTATCATTCTTTTTATAAATTAGTTTAGTTTAAACAAATATAAGTTAGCATCAATCCTTTTATAAGTTTTTAATGTTTGGTATTTATAAACAAGTAGTAAAAAAAATTATATACTTTCTTTTTTTTATAGGGTTGGACAATCTATTCGATGCTTAATGGATGATGTAATTGGTGTACCCAAATTCACATCATTTTCTTTAATTTCGAAACCGATCTTAATTAAGTAACAAAATCACCAGGTGACTTAGGCACTGAAGATTCCTCATTGTCTTGCACATTTGACTTTTGCTCACATTACTTGCTTTAAAGTCAGTGTTCTTCCCATCTAAGTTAGATATCGCTCTTTTTTCAATAGTGTTTTTTCACATTAGTGTCACCAATAGTTTTCATTTGGATCATATTCTATTATAGAGCACTAAAATATTCCCTAATGAAGTTCATTGTGCTCATATAGCTCATTATGGACACGGTCATATACCTTAAGTCTCTCAACATTCTATTTATGTTTTCAAATCATTCTTGTTATATTTGATTCGAGACTTTCCATCTCGTCTCGAATACATTAAATAAGTTAATCAAATACCAAAATATATATAAAGTTAATGCAATCATTAAAGTGTACAAAATGCCAAACCTTTGATTCAAATGCTTTATGAAAGTCCTTCAAATGTGAAAATAACTTTGTAACCTCATCCTTTGTCTTTAAACTCCACATAAATGGTCAAAAAAATGTTATCAACTCAAAGATTATAATTTGCTTAATATCAAAGTAATATAAACTTTGAAATTTAATTTGCAAAAATATTTAAATTCAAGGTTGCATGAGTTAAAAGAAGAAATATCTAACTTACCTCCAATAAAAGCAAGCACTCAATCAAGTAGGATTCCAAAGGTTTAGTCTTTCTTTGATAATAAGGTTTAATGCCCAAAAAAAAGTTTCGCATGGGATATTTTGCCTTTTAAACTAAGACCATCATTATTCAAACATGTATAGTATTTCTGAGATGGACCCTATTTAGTTGTTAGACATAGAAATGAATCAACAATATATTAAGTCCTAAAAATTACACTTGATTATAGCATTTCCTTCTCAAATTTTCAAAGGTCATCTTTTGTTGGCTTGGAAGATTTAAGTTGCTACAAAGAAAAAAGTGACCTATCTTTCAAGAACACTAAACACCTTGATTCCTTTATTGAGCAAATCAAGCAATACTTCAACATCTGCCACATCAAAGTTGTTAACCAACCATTCACGCCAAAAGTGTTTGACCTTTGAGTTCTAGCAAGGCCCTAAATCCAATGCTTTGACTAGTGCTTTTTTTTTTTTCCTTTGAGTTGCTTAAACACCTTGAAAAAGTTCAATAGACTATAACATGTCGAAACAAGCCCTGACATTTATTATTTTATATTTTCATTGAAACTAATTAACTTTTAAATATTAATTATTCAATCAATTATGTTTTAACAAATGTTACCTTATTTCTTTCATGGGCTTCATGAAGTCCCAACTCCTTATATAAGCTGCAAATCTAGCAAAAAAATCAAGAAATCCATCAAAAAAATCAAGAAATCCATCATCAACTTTGAGGATCATATTGAAACTGCATCGTTTTTTTCTTGTAATATGTAATGGGAAATAGAAAAAAAAGAAAGAAGGAAAAGAAAAAACAAAATATAAAGTTTAAAAAGTATAAAGATTGATATTTAAAAGCTTGAATTTATATAATTTCTTGGAAATATAGTGATGAATGCATTAAAATTGCTATTAAATATTTATTATGATCAATGAAAACAAAATATTTGAATTTGCATTAAAAGCAATATATTCTAGTACTGTAATTAGAAGATTTGAAAATATATTCATAATTAATTAGGTTTTTATTGACACATTTATCTTATATGTATTATTGACCAAGTTACTTATAGAAGGTAAGGATACCCATTAAATATTGAAAGGAAATAAATGTACATTTATTTAATCAAAAAATTGTATTCTAATTAACAAAAATGTCTCAAATATATAAAATGTATTTAATAGAGAATACATAAAAAAATTTTAAGATTGTCTACGTATCAATTACATAGACTATTCATACAGGATATTTTTTCTTTTTGTAAAAGTCTCTGCTTTTACATATTTATCTAAGATATAAGATATAAAGGCACAATACTTAATATATTTGTAAAGGTTAATTACTCGTGTGGTCCCTACATTTTCAGGCATATATTTTATATTAGTCCTTAACTTCAAAATATATCAATCAAACCCTTGATTTCAAAGTTTCATATCAAATGTGGGCCTTTTGTTAGAATTATTAGAATTGGCATTAAATGATAGATGGTAGTGATGCGACTGCTGATGTTTTCTTTCCTTTTTTCTTTTTCTTATTTCTTTTTTTTCTAATTTTTAATTTTATCTATTTATGAATAAATACAATATATAAAAAATTATTATAATCTGAATTAATTTTATGAAAATATAATTAATAAACATATATATATTTATTTAAATTAATTTTATAATATTAAATAATTTATAAAATATAAAATATTTATTTATATTTATTTTTTAATTTTTTATTTCTTCTTTATTCATTTTCAATAGATACAAAAAAATAAATAATGATTATATTATAATTTAAATTATTTTTATAAAAAATTATAATTTATTAAAAATCTAAAATATTTATTTGCATTAATTTTATAAAAAATATTTTTAACTTTTTTCCTTTTCCTTTTTTCTTCTTGATGAATAAAAATAAATAATAATTTATATTATAAAATATAAAATATAGATAATTTAACATAAAATATTATACTATAATTTTTATACTATAATATTATATATTATTCTTTATATGATATATATTTAATCTTTATAAGATAAATATTACATAGTGTATAATAAGTAATTGAATACGGGCCAGACTAGGACGGGCTCGGGCCTTGAATATTGAAGATAAGGCTTGTCTCATTTTTAAGTGGGCTTAATTTTTTTTGCCCAAACTCATTTTTCAAGCCTCATTGATTTGCTTAAACTCTCCAAATATTTGCAGACCTTTGATTTGGGCAAGTAGCTTAGCTCATGAGTACTTCTAGTCTAAAGTTAAGAAAATCCCCTTAAATTAACGTAAAGAAATATTCAATATTTTTATAAAATATTTATTTATAAAATTAAATTTTAATTTTAATATATATTATTACTTATTGTCTATATATTTATTTATAAACAAGAAAAAGGGAAAATAAAAATGAGCAAAAAAGTAAAAAAGAAAACTTTAAATATTTTTATATTTTAATGCAAATAAATAATTTTATACTTTTTTTATAAATTATTTAGTTTCTATAAAATTAGTTGAAATCATAATACTATAATTATTTATTTTTTGTTTTTATTTATAAGGAGGTGAAAAATATAATATAGGATGAAATAAAAATTAGAAAATTAAATTAAATAAATATTGTATATTTTATAAATAGTTTAAAATTTAAAATTAATTTAAAATATAATATGTGTATTTTTATTTATGTTTTAGTTTATTTATAAAGCAGATAAAATGAAAAATAATAAAAGTAAAGAAACCAAAAAAATTAAAATAGTTTTTTAAATTAATTTAATTGAATATTTATATTTTATAAATTATTTATATTTTAAAATAATTAATTCAAATTATTATATAAATTTTTCTTGCTTATTTATTTATAAGAAAAAAGAGAATAAAATATAAATTTTGGAAAAGAAAAAAAAATAAGGACTACATCAACAAAATAGCATTTTTGTAATTAACACATCACATGCCATTTGTTATTTTACACCTATTCTATCAGTTTTACTAATAGAAAGACCATATTGATAGTAAACTTTGAAATCGAGGTCTAATTGATTGGGACTACTATAAAATATGCCTAAATTTTGGGGGTAACACGAGGTAATAAACATTTTAATTTAGTATGGAAAAAACCTTCAAAAAAAAGGATGTTATAAGAAACTTCCACGATAAAAATTAATTATTATTTTAGAATTTAAATTTTTATTTTTTTCTACCCTATTTAATTTGTTTTGAGGGATTTTTTTTCATACTCTTTTATCCCATTTTTATAGAATAAAATATTAAAAATAACTTGATTTATTTTTTAAGTAAATTTTTATTTTTTTATATTCAAATAAAGGCTTAACTTTTAATTCAAATTAAATAAATTTTTACTTCAAATAAAAAATTAATTTATGTTAAAAGTTTCATTTACGTACAGATTAAAAGTTAAGGACTTATGTGATAAAAAGTAAAGATTAAAAATTTATTTGAATGTAATAAAATATATGTGTTATTAAATAAATTAGTAAATTTCAAGGCTTTGTTTTTCCATTTTTATCATCGCTTCTTCTCTTTTGGATACTTCAAAATGACTTTTTTAGTAGTCTGTATCTCTTATCTTTTTATATTTTAAACATATTTTCAAGACGTTTATTTTTTTAATTTGCAAGGTAGATTCAATCAATTTTTCAAATGCATTAACCATTGAATTAAACACTTGATGTTTTTTTGTTATATATTAGTATTTGCTATCACATATATCAAACGTGAATTCTCGTTGTTTTATGTGTTTTTGAATATATAATTGTATATTTAACAAATAAATAAAATTAATAAAGTATTTATTAAAGAAATTAATGTTGACATATAAAGTTTGTAAATTAATATAATGTTTATTATTTCTAATATTAACATAAAAAATTAATAGTAAAAAGATAAATAATTTTAATGCAAGTTTTAATTTTTTTATATGAAATAAATTTGTTAATGACAAATTAAAATGTTAAAAATAAACTAATTTAATGCAAACCTTAATTCTTTTTCTACTTAATATCAAATAAATTTATTAACAAAAGTCTTTTAATAAAATTAAAATTCTTACTTGTAACTTAGAATAAATCTTATTCCATGTAGAAGAAACTACAACGACAACTTAGAAATTCAGTAAATAACAATAATTATTTTCGCTAATTTAAAAAACATTTTACATTCATTTTTCATATATACTAGGATATAATCATGTACGTTGCATGTGAACAAACTATTAATTTATTCACATACAATATTTATAAGTAATACAACAAACTTTTTAGTTCACACTAATTTAAAGAACCTATAACATTAGTGAAATAGTATGTTAGCTATATTAGCTTCGAATTAATTTTGGTTTTGATATAACTAAAACTTAAGCTTAATTAGCTTGTAATTAAATTCTCAACTTAGTTTTCCTTGAAATATTTTGATAATACTTTGAAAAATACTAAAATGGTCTTGCCCTTTAACTTACTCAAAAATATGTTCTAAATGCATATCTTGGTATAAAATATTTTTGAGATAAGTTTTGTAATGTTTTAAGTCATGAAAAACCCCTTAAAATTGATTTTCATATGAATATATCGATACACCATGTGTATGCATTGATACAATACTTGGCAATAGCTCAGTTTTGCATGAAACGCTCAACTATATTGATACAAAGTAGAATGTATCGATACACACAATTATTATATTGGTACAAGGCTTTTCCAATGGTTATATCTTTGTGTTGTGTATCGATATACACCTTAATATATCAACACAAACTAGTGGGAATGAATGAGAATCGCTCAAATGAAGCTCACAATGGCTATATTTCTTCCCTAAACATTCCCAACAACCATACTCATGATCAAGGCTATAAATAAGCCTTTTCAACAACTCCAACAATATAATGAACCAAGAGGTTAAGCTTAGAGTCATATTTTTTATCTCTTTCACATTTCTAAGTAGTTCATTGTGTATAAGATTAATTTTTCCTATCTATTCTTGTATTTCTTGTATTCTATCTTTAGAATTGTTTCATTGAGCCTAAATTCTTGTAAGCACCTAGCCTTTAGAGGTTTTATTTGTTTACATAAAAAATCTTTGTAAAAATGAGAGTTTCTACTTAGTCATTGAAAAATAGAGAAAAGGGTCTTATCTTAGCCATAAAAGATAAAGAAGGTAATGGTTCTATCTTAATCTTAAGATTAAGATAAGGAGTTATAAAGGTTATACATTAGCCTTAAAAGGTAAAACAATTCAAGTTAGTGAATTAAGGAAATCCGAGGCAAGTGAGGCCAAGGTAGAGGACGTAGGCAATTAAGGTTGAACCTCTCTAAATCATTGAGTTTGCTTCTCTTTTCCCTACTCTTTAATTGCTTATTATTTGTTCACTAACACACAACTCCAATTTGGTTATTTGAATTTATTAATTTATGCATTAAAGTTTTAATTTGCAAAAGATATTGAGAAATTAATTCACCCTCTTTTGATTTCTTTTACCACTAAAAGGGTCAAATAATAGGTATCATAACTTGGTCTCATTTTTTAAAGTTAAATCGCCTCGAGTAAAGATCCATAAAATACTATGGAATTTTTAAAGTGGTGATATGGAGTTTATGGGCTAAGAGGAACATTCAATCATGAGGCCTTCTCTCTTCAACGGTGAAGCTTACATGTATTAAAAACTAAGGATGAGGCTAAGTGTCCACACATATGATTATCAAGTTTGGAATATAATCATGAAAGGCCCACTATCCCAACAAAGATGATAGATTATCTTGAAGTCCCTAAAGACACCAAAATGGCTCAATTTAATGCTACAGCCATACACACTCTTTTTTGTGCATTAGGTTGTAATGAGTGCAATAAAGTGTCTTTGTGTGATAATGCCAAGAAGATATGGGACAAGTTACTTGTCACAATGAAAGGACTAATCAAGTCAAAGAGTCCAAGATAAGCATACTGATCCTTGATTATGAGATGTTCAAGACTGGATGAGAGCATCAAGGAGATGTCTGATCGATTCACAAACATTGTAAATGGCTTGGAGGTCTTGGAAAAGTGTATCCGAACAATATATGGTCAAGAAAATGTTAAATAACCTCCCTAAATCATGGGAAACTAAAGTGACTGCAATTGGAGAATCAAAGGACCTAAACCTCATTGCCTTAGATTAGCTCGTCGGATCACTCCTCACATATAAAATATTGATAAATCATGGAAAGGAGCAACCATGAAAGTTAGAGTTGCATCAATGGCTTCCACAAGTGAGGAAGCGATAGATAATTATGAGGTCGATGAAGATGTTGAAATGATCATCTTTGCCAAAAAATTTAAGACAAATAAGGGCAAATCATCTCAATTAAGCAAGGTTAACAAGGTGGTATGCTACAACTGCAATGAATTGAGACATGTCAAATTGATTGCCAATTGTTAAAGAAAAAGAAAAAGAAAGGGTTTGTAGCAACTTAGAGTGATAGTGACTTTTCCATGACGACTCTAAGGAAGACTAAATTGGCAACCTTTGCTTCATGGTTCTTGATGAGCCTAAGTAACCTTAAACTCTTTTGATTCAAGTTCTTATACATTTGATGAACTACAAGATACTTTTGATAAATTTGCAATTGAGTTTGAGGAAATGAACTTAAAATGTAGAAAACTAATTTCAAAATTAAAAATTGAAAATGATTTATTGTTGAAATCAAAATTAAGGTCAAAAATGAAAATAAAGATTTGAAAAATGATTTTATTGATTTCAAGATAAAAATTGGCATTCTAGAGAAAGTCAAACTTGAAAAGAAAAAATGAAAGCTTGGAACAAGAGAAGAAAATCATTTTAGACAAATCCTTGAAGTTAATATGATCAAGTGCTCACATTGTAATTTTCATGGTCATAATGTTTATACTTGTCCTATTAAGAAAAAGACCTAATTTAAAATTAGGCAAGTAGGGTTCTTAAAGGAATAAGAAGCATTGAAACTAACTTTCAAGGACCCAAAGCAATTTGATTACGAAAAACAAGTGAAAGTCTCTTGTAGGTGTGTTGGAGCAGTGAGGAGCAAAGTAATGGATTTAGAAACTCTAGACACACAAAGAAATGTGATGGGTAACCTTTAAAACCTTAAACTTGATTTTATCATGTGCTGGTTGCTTTTCCATAATTTTTCAAATGTTTTCATTAAAAATGTTTTTATGAAATATTGTTTTGACACAAAATGATTTTAATGAAAAATTCATGTTTTGCATCTTGAATGATTATGAGCTTTAATTGAATATGCATTTGATGTTTAAGTGCTTCATTATGATATGTTTAATTGATTGCATAACACGTAAAACACATCTATATCTTTAGTTTTACATTTATGATAAATTTATTTCAATTATTTTTTGTGAATTCACAACCGAGTTCTTGATACCATCTTAGTCAAGCATCTATATATATATATATATATATATATATATATATATATAATATTTTAAGCTTCTATTGGAGTGAATGGAAGTAAATAGGGTCAAAATAGTATTTTTTTCTTTTTTACTTTGTTTTCATTTATTTTTTCTTAATTTTTTATTTATTAACATTTAATTACTTGAGTTATATTTTTGTCTCTTAAATTGCTTTTGGAAATTATAATTTTTTTGTCTTAAATTATTTTTGTAGTTACAATATTATACTGTTATAATGTGTGTCTTAAATTGTTTGTAGAGATTATAAATTCTATTTTAAATTGTTTTAAAAATTACAATATCTTGATGCGTATAAAAAAACCATTTTTTAATTTGTTGGGCGCATGGCAACTTCAACAACTTTTCAATTGTTTTTTTTTTTTTATCGTTTTGGTTGAATTCTAAATTTGTTCAATTCATTTTCTTTTTAATTTTTTAAGCTATTAATTTTTATTTTTTTTTTATGTTTTGATCATGCTTATATTTGTTATAATAACAATAATTCCTTAATCTTTAATTTGTTTGTTTATGTAGTGCAAGAACAATTTTGAACCAAGTTAATCTTGAGCTTAAAGGTGAAGCATAAATTCGCTTACCTATTTTAAAGGTCATTTAAGCAATACTCAATATTTTTCATATAAAAAATTTTGTTGGTTTTTTGTTTTTCTTCCTCTGCTTGCTGCATAATATGTACTTATCATTTCATTATAATTTTACCTTTGTATCATTATTTCGTTTATCTCCTTCATTCTTTTCTTCCTCACATTTTTCATTTGTTTTTATTTTTCTTCCCTCCTAATAAACATAGTTCTAATGTCAAATTAAATTTCTTATTTAGAAACCATTTTCTTAATTTTAAGAGACTACAACAAACAAAACTATGAAATTGCACAAGAATATATATATATATATATATATTTGAAAAATGCAACATAACGTTAAATGTATATAATAATGAGCAGTTGAAACCTCACAATTATAATCACTTCATTAGCAATTAATCTAATTAATTGGCTTATTTATATAATTTAACCCATAAGAAACCCATTTATATATATATGTATATATTAACATTATGTTCTCCAGTTCTACTTTAAATAAATAGAGATAGTTTGAATAGTTCATGAGAACAATTAAGGTCTATTATTTTTAAATGATTTTATTATTGCATTCAATCTATTTAATTATGTTTTAAATTTTATCATATAATTGAGATATAGTTGAGTTTAATTAAATTTAGACGTTACAAATTTTTTATTTTTTTATGGTTACACTTTTAATTTGTTTAAAAGAAATCTCTATGCTCATGATACATCTTATTTTGTTGGAAGTTTCAACTTAATAACTTAGAACTTTTATGATGTAATTAACACATATTCAATACAAAATATTTCTAATGTTTGTTGAATGTTAAAAAATTAAAAAATAAAATAATGAATTAATTACTTTTAATTTTTTTTAAATTTCACAACGTTTACACATATATAATCAAAATAAATTTTGGATTTAAAGAAAAAAAGGCGTTTATGATCAAAGCAAATTTTAGAGTTCCAAAAAAAAGAATTGTATTTTTGATAAGATTAATCAAGACTTTAATAAGAATAACCTAATTGCGGATTAATTCCTTATCATGTAATTTGTTATAAGATTTTATATAGTTAACCATATCATATAAAAAAATACTAGGAGTAGAGAAAAGAGTTTTAAGATAGAGCAGATGAAGTAATATATATTGGCAATATGATTACTATGAATGATCCTTCGTTAATTTTAGTTAAATGCCCTCCTCATGAATTACTAATTAATAGTTGAATAAGATTTAAGTAGTTCTGGGCCAAAAATAATATTAATTAAAAAAGAATAAATCAATTTGATGAGTATTATATATATTCAAAAATTTGTTATATAGAAATGATAATTAGTAGGCGAGATGCTGTTAATATAATTCATTTATGAATATATATTGTCACTATTTCAAATTACGAATACAGTTATACTTTTCTTTTCTTGCATTTTTACTACAATTTTGTTAGATGAGCATTTTTTTTATGTTTAAAAATGAATGATTTATTTTTTAGACAACCAATCTAAATTTAATATTTTTAAACATAAAAAACTGATTTACTCTAATTAACTTCTCTCCAAATACCAAACTATCCTGCAATTCTTTGAATTTTTGAACGTTAAAATATATATCACTTGAGTACTAAACTTAAATAAAGCATGTTTTTTTTTCCGTATAATATGATATACTACTAAAACAGAATATATGAATATTAAAACCTGTAAATTATATCATTATATACTATTAAATTGTTTTTTAAAAACTATTGGTATAAAATTAAATGATTAGATAGAATCATGAGAAGGATAAGTCAAAAATTATAAACACAAAAGAAAATAATTCAAAATAAAAACCAATTTAAGAGACAAACCAAAAAATTTTTACTACCTAATAAACCTAGATCTTGAGCTAAACTAACATTATGTACTACAATAATGGCTATACCAATAACTATGGAAGGGAAAAACATTTCAATTAAAAAAAAAAAGAATACTTATTTTATTGTTTTAAACCATGTCACTATTTTATTACAAAAATAAATTAATATATATTTATATCATTAAATTGAAAAATTTAGGATTTCAAATCATAAAAATTCAAAGTAAGAAATTTTAAAATTAAATTTTAAAAATAAAATTTAAACAAATAAAAATGATTTTCTTATAAAATCCAATCATATAAAAACACTTTAAATAATTTTAATATTATATTAAATAATTATTTTAAATATATCATCATTACAATTATGATTTCAAATATATTTTCATTAATTGTTGTGTTTTTATGCTTAGTGTATATTATACATTAGACAAACTCCTAAATATCCACTGAACCATGTGTCCTATTTTAGATGTCAAAAAATGTCTTGGGCAACTCCTGTTTGCACAGCTCATTCATCTGTTTCACCTTTTTTTTTTGGGAGGGGGGGTTCTTTTCTTCCTTTTGTAGAGTATGTATATGTGCGTGTATATATAAGTGCGTGTGTAATGTATAACGGCCAGCTGGAAGTACAGCTTATACTTCGTTTTGCTATTGTGAAAACCGAAAAAATGTATTCATACCTAGAGTTTCATTTGCTCATGGCTTTTTAAACGGGGAACTGTCGACACAAACCGGAAGATATAGCAACGTTCTCAATCTTTGTTTTGTTTTAAATAAATATTTTTATCCTAATTATAGTATTGCGTTTGCATGTTTTACTGGGGATCTAAAACTTCATTCTTTTAAAAAACCTGAAGTAAATCCAGATTCAAGATCTAAAAGATATGTCACCAGACTACGCAATTCGAAAATCTCTGTCTAGTTTATTGTCGGTTAATTAGAAATATAGATTTCTTTATATTTATAATTCATGGGAAAATTGCAAAAATTAATTAGTCAATCTTTTTTAATAATAAAAAAAAAGCTTTGAGTTAGAGTGCATTCATGTAACGATATAAACATAATTAGTTCTAACTTTGCGATTGTTTTAAGTTGCTAGTTAAAAAAGACATTGACGCCAGTAAAACTTACAGAGAGTACTGGAAAAGCTTGAAGTTTGCCTTTGGAGTTTGAGTTGGGGCAATGTGCCATTGAGCATTATTTTTCTCTTTTTCATTTGCATTAAAAATTTTAAAATCCAG
>JBBYHM010403227.1:1700-12970 GCA_038381775.1 Adansonia rubrostipa
CTCAAAAGATAAAAGAATTATAGAGTACATTTTTCATATAAATATTTTTCTATTTCCTTTTTAATAATTATTTATTATAACAATAGTTTATAAATATTTTCAGTTAATTAACTTATTTTTTAATTCTCTCAAAATTTTCCCTAACAATATTTTGGGTTTATCATTTAGGTATGTAATTCTTCCAAAAAGGTTTTGGCCACAAAAGTTTAAAATCTTTTATTAGTCATTATTTATTCTAATGATCTTAAATTATAAATAATTTTAAGTGTTAGATTATTTATTAGTATTATTATTGTCATTATTATTATCATTATTGTTATTATTATGTAATTTTTCTTAAACTATGAAAAAATCTCTTTTCGGGAATAGTTTTAAAATATAAGTATAGATAGTATTTATTATAAAAATATTAAACTATTTATTTTTAAATATTATCTATAATATAGTATTTTAAAAACATTCATAAATAGCCAATTTTATATATAATTAATTTAAAATATATTTAAATAATATTAAAAAAAGATATTAAAAATAATTTTTTATAAATAAAATATTTATTAATTTAATTTAAAGGTAAAGTTGTTTTTTTTTTTTACTTATTTGTATATATTTCTTAACATTATTTTAACTAATTAAATAATATAATACTATTCTTCTTGAATTCCAAGTAACCAATCAAACTGTCTAATACCTAATACCTCTCTTTGATTTTCACCAAATAAATATTAGATTACTCTTTTATTTTATTCAACGAATCAAAAGTAACATAAGGATTTTTGTTTTCTTGTCACGGGCTCAGAACTTTGGAAATGGAAGATTTTTATTTTTAGAAAATACATTGTGGAGGGGGCATAGAAGTGGATATAAATATATGGGGGACATTTGTACTTCCACTGTTACATGTATGCTATTAAAACCAAGTAGAAAATAGGATGAAACTTTTTGTTAAAATAACGCACTACTAACTTAAAGTTTGGCTATGGGTTTAAATATTTAAAAGCCACGGAAATTTAGTGGCACAAAGTAAGGGGGAAAAGATAAATTAAATTGACATGCTTTTCTGTTTGTAGCTTTAGAAACATATCTAGTTGACAAATAATACTAAAGGCAGGTCTTAGAGGGGTTGTTCGGTTCGATTCGGTTTATATTAAGTTGGATTTGAGTTTTATTTTAATGATTCAGATTATTTTGATTTGACTTGAATTATTGTTCATATAATAAATAATTTAATTAAATTTATTATAAAAATATATAAATATTAATATAAAAATAATTATTTAATTTTTTTAAGCAAAACGTTAAGGCTTATTGGTCGATTCAAGTTAAGTTAAATTTGAATATAAATAAAAAAATTAAAAAATTTTAAACTGTAACCCGATCTAATCTCCGTCATAAAGTTTGAGTCTTACAGTGTTGTCCACATGTTCAAGAGGCGAGAGATTTTTATACGGACTCGAAAGCTTGAGGATCACATGGCCACCCTGTTGCAACTTGCGAAGTTCGTCGAAGCAACAGTCTTTTAGTTGCGAGGTCTCTACTTTCAACTACAGGCACAACTGTAATTCAAGAATAACGGATTACTTGTGACAAGTTTTGAGTAGCAGCAAGCACTGTCCGAAGTTGGATATCCAAGACCGGCACTAATCTGCCAGCCTAGCAATTTACAACCCTCGGCCCCTAAATTCATGTCCTTGTTGAGTATTAGACGGATGCTAATTATGATTTTTCATTTACCATAATTTCATTTTTGTGGACAAATGTACTTGAGGTTTGAGTGGGTTGAGTTCTGTCATGAAAAGTTGGTCTCATGTTGTTGTCAAGTGTCAGGCGATAGAAGTAGCATCATTAATGAATGGCTGGCGATCATAAGCGATAAGCATTTAACATTTAGGTTCCATTCCATAAGACACGGTTTCCTCCCCCACCAAATCAACTCTCATATTTGGTGCAAAATAAATGCATAGGACTCCTTTCATAACTCGTATTCTTGGCCATCATTTCAGTTGTATAGCAGGTACATTAATGCAATCAAGTAAAAAATAGTGAAAAATAAAAAGCAGAAAATTATAAATAAGGCACTTTCAAGAAAAATTTTTAAATTTTTTTAAAGATAATAATTTTTCATTATAGTGCAAAAAGACTCGAAAACATTATCTCAAGATACAATTCCTATTCGAAGAAGTATAAGATTACACTTCGAGTTTTCCTTGAAGATTCGAGAACAAGTTGCGAAGCAAGTGGAGCTTAGCTGCAAGTGTAGGACTATTTGAGAAAATGCAACAAATAGGTGAAGGCTTAAGGGAATGGCATTCAAACAGAAGGAAGCAAATAAATGAACTAAACTTAAAGCTACAACAAGCTTAAAAAAGTGGCTGTACCTGCTGGGGCTTGGGAGAATTTCAGATTGCTAAAGCGAGAGTTGAGTACATTGTTGGAAGAGGAAGAGACTCACTGGAGGCAGAGGTCACGAGTTGAATGGCTAAGGGAAGGAGATAAGAACACGACATTTATTCATAAGCAAGCAACACAAAGGGGAGAAAAAGGAATCTTATCAATGGAATAAGAAATGATGATGGAGTATGGTGGGGGCACGAGGGGACTATTCATGGGATTGTAATCAATTTTTTAAAGACTTGCCTCGGACCTAAAACTTGAGTCAAATGGAAGATTACTTGAGGCAATTGAACCTTGTGTGTCTACATCAATGAATGCACAACTACTCATATAGTTCAAAGCAGAGGAGATCCTTTTAGCTATACAACAAATGCATCCTATAAAAGCTTCGAGACCAAATTGTATGCCTGCTTTTTTTTTTTTTAATGAAAAATTTTGGCATGTTATTGGTAAAAATGTTACACAATTCTACCTTGCTTGTTTAAACAGAGAAAAGGATCTAGGAAATGTACACCGCACTTACATAGTCTTGATCCCAAGTAAAAAGCCAACTTCTATTTCGCAATTTAGAACAACAAGTCTTTGTAAAGCCATTTACAAGATCATTTCTAAAGTCTCTATTAATATCCAAGCTGCATTAATGAGACTTGAAGTGCCTTCGTACATGGGAGAATAATTACTAATGATGTCTTAGTGGCTTACATATTGTTTCACACTTTGAATAAAAAGAAGAGGGGTAAGGATAGTTCTTTTTTTTCTTTTTTTTTTTTTTGCGCAAAAGCTAGATATGAATAAGGCTTATGATCGAGTGGAATGTAGTTTTCTTAAACAAGTTATGACAAGGCTAGGGCTTTCACATAAGATTGGTTAGTCTCATTATGATATGTATAAAATCAGTCTCGTAGTCTGTTTTGATTTTCTGATACTTTTCATCCACAAAGAGGCTTAGACAAATAGATTCGTTATCACTTTATGTGCTCAAAGGCATTGTCAGCTTTATTAGCTAAAGCTCAAAAAGTTGGCCTTATACATTGAATAGAAGCAAGCTGCAATGGACCCAGAGTTACCTATTTTTCGCTAATGCATCATGCTCTTTGCAAAAGCAACTAGAAGTGAATGCAAAAAAGCGATGAACGTCCTACGGATATATGGGGAAAGCTTGGGTTAGAAAACCAATTTCGAGAAGTCAACTTTGTTCTTTACTAAAAATGCAAGGGCTCAGGAGCATTCAACAACTAAAGACATGTATGGCGTCTTAGTTATAACCAAACCAAAAAAGTACCTTCGCTTGCCTTGTATGGTTGTGAGAGAAAAGTGTCGATCATTCAGACAATGAAAGCTTGGATTCGATTCAAAATGCATAGTTGAAGTGGACATTTGTTATCACAAGGAGGCAAAGAGGTCTTCCTCAAAACAGTGATTCAGGCAATGCCATCATATTAAATGAGTTGCTTTTTACTACCTAAAACATTATGTAACGAACTTAATTTGCAATTTTTGGTCGAAGCATGAGAATAACAGAAAATAAGTTAACTGGTTAACGTAATCAAAGATATGTGAACAAAAACTGTTTGAAAAGTATGGGACTTAGAGCCATGTAGAAGTTCAACAAGGCTTTACTGACAAAGCAAGAATAGAGGCTACTCATAACACAAAAACACTAGCATATTCAGTCTTCAAAGCTAAATACATTGCTAGATCTTCTTTCTTGATGCTAAGTTAGGGACTAATGCATCTCTTAGGTGGAGGAGCATATGGGGGCCAAAGCATGTACTCAGAGAAGTCCGTCAGGGAATTTGGAATGGACAGTCGATTAAAATTTGGAGAAACAAGGAGTTGCGTGTCCACCAAAGCTTTCTACCTTAGCCTCCAAGAAATGAACGGAATGAACATGGACTGGTTGAAGATCTCATTGATCCAAAAAGAAAGCAGTGGAAAGTCAGCTTGGTACAAAACATATTCTCGGCAAATGATGCTAAAGTGATTCAGTGAAATAGGATCAACAAATACATTGATGTGGCATCATGACTATAGTTGAGGCAATATACAATTAAAAATGGGTATAACATTCAATGTGTGACAGAGGTAGGACAAGAATGGAACCATGTAATAACAAGGCATTACAAACAACAATCCGACAACTGAAAAGACCAAGCAAGATTTAAATATTTATATGGAGAATGTGTCATGATATTCTACTGGTGATTGTAAACCTAGAAAAAGGGCAAGTATCAACGGCGCTGAGCTGCTTTCGTTGTGGTCAGAAAGATGAATCTACCATATATGCCCTACAATTATGCCTGGTAGCGAAGAAAATTTGGGATGATGTTAATTTTTCATGGGACAATGGGCAAACTAATTTCCCAAATATATTTAATAGGATGATGAATGAGAGTGCAAGGTTAAAACATACCCATCTTCAGCAGCTAGGCATAACTTTTTGGGCTACATGGACCTATATAATAAGCTTTATGGGGAAAGAAGAAAATATGTTGTTACGGGAGCTTTCATCAGACAATTCATCCAGGAATATAGCCAGTCCTAGACTCCTAGTTACTCTTAAAATAACCTAGCACCATGCCCTCACATTGTTGGGAAACAGCAATAGTTAATTTTTACAAAATCAATTTTGATAGTGCGCTAACGATGAGAATGTACAAGGGGAGAACTGGGGTGACAATCCGTAATAAAGCAAGGGAGATCGTGAGTGCCTTAGCTACTACAGTGTCAAGACTAACTGAATCTTTCCAAATGGCAGCTTATGCAGTGGCATGAGTTATTTATTTTGCGTTGGAGATGGGCTTCAAAAAGGTGAGGCTGAGGGTGATTCCTTGGGGTTATAAGAAATTTACAAGCACAGGAGTATGATTACTCTGCAATCAGAAACGTTGTTCTCGCAACGTGGCCGGGATGCGAGTCATGCGAGTCTTAACCAGCTTGATTTAAAAAACGGGTGTATCTCTTGTTCTTATATATATATATATCATTATTTTTTATTTTTAAGGGTCTTATTATTATTAATATTTTTTTATTTTCAGAGATTAAATCATCGAGATGAATTGCTCACTCGAGTTGTTAGGAAACGACATTTTATCTTGAAGTTGCCACCAATATATTTTAGGCTTCGTGAGATTAGTCACTTATTAGAATTCGTATTTCGAGAGTTACGAAACCTTTAAAAACAAACTTTAAAGTCCAATGACGACACCGGAGATCACATGAAAGGGTTTGCGAGTTGGTTACAATCATAAGTAACTATCGATCCCTTTTATGACGCCCGATAATCGATACCTTATTAATTATATGTTAATTTAAGATTCGATCTTTATCCGATTTTACAAATTCAAATTTATTATTCCATATGAGAAAGTTGAAATTTTAATATTTTTTTGAAAATCAAAATATCTTCCATACCCCACCAGAGGATCAGAGAAATACGAAAGATTTTATCATTATCTCTTTCACATCCCACCAAAAGATAAGAGATTACCATGACTTAATTACATTGATAGGCTGGTCAATGAAGGTTTCAAAGAGATCACCATGACTCTACAACATTTTGGTGGTCCTGATGGTTGCTAGATTCTAATCTTAATCTATGCGTATGCATCAATTAGACTATGATACTTGCTCATTGCCAACATGTTGGGAATCTAATAAGTCGCAATAATAAGATAAAATTGTTGGATTACATTTGAGATTTAACTATAAGTATGAATTAGTTTAAAAAAAAAAGGTAATTAAATGGATGACTTAATTGAATAGTTCAATCAAGGTTCCGTTAAGACAAAAATTTAGATTTTTAAAATTTGAATTTTTGTTGTCTTTTTATTACATGGAAAATAAGATTGTATTATCATAATTTATTGTCCTAATTAAGACAACCCACGTTCATATGGTTAAAGCTTGATTTGGAGTGAAAAAGAGATTCATTTAGACTGAAAGATCGAGAATCAAACTCGTCACGCCTCAGAGCCCTAACTGATTCGTTGATCTAAATTTATTAATTATTTGATAATTAATGTAATTCAGGATTAACTTCAAATTAAAAATAGTTTTAACAAGATAAAAGCTTTATTCAGATAAAACTTATAGAGAAGTCAAATTGACCAGCTTAGCCGTAGTTTGTATGGCTCAGTTTTGAACCGGACCATCATGCTTAATCTAGCCTTAGTCGAAAGTCTATAAAGGCCTAATTAGTGTATAGGTTCAGCCAAAGACACTAATTATTAGTGTCATGATAGCACCAAAATGACTTTGAGATGAAAGAGTTTCACTTAGAGTAAGAGCGTTTGATATTTGATCAAACTTCTTCATGTTAGCCACTAATAGGAGGCAAAAGCCAAAGATGAAAGAAAGAGTGAACTGGAATTTCTTTTATTAGTTGAAAAATTCAAGAGAAAAATAGAAAGGAAAAGAATCGGCCAAGAAGAATGAAAGTAAAACTGATCCCTAAGTTGATTTCTCCCTTTTGTTGTTTTTCTTATAATTCTGATAAAAAATTGTTCTTGATTTTTCTTGTGAGTGAAAAACATCATATTTAATTTTTGGTTAAGGTCAAAAATCTTCTAGGTAGTATTAGAGAACCACTGGACCTTGAGAAGGTTCAAATTACCATTTGCGTCGATCATCGTTAGAGACATGATGCTTGACATGCTCATGTTCATGAGTTACCTATCAGAGGCCTTAAGCGCAATGTTCCTAGTGCCTACACGACTTGGATAAACTCAATATTATAATATCTTCGAGTTAAGTAATCTCTTATTAGAAGGGTGATTAAATTTTATAAAATTTTTAAATCAATTGCTTCATGCAAATCACCTCTTAAAGATCTATACGAAAGTGCGGCTATTTTTTTATTTAATCTTTCGCTGCTATTTTCATTATAGTTATTTATCCTATTTGTTTCTTTGCTCAAGGCTAGACATAATCCCGATCTTGCAGATTTCTATTGTCTCCAATTTTTAATCACATTCATGACTTCTTATTAAATTTTTCTATTTGAAATTATTTTGGCTTGGCGTAAGGATATCGTTTGGAGTAGTCTACGTTGTTTTGTGGTGCATTTACTTTGCACGACATTTTTTTTAATTTTATTATGACCAAGAGATGTTTGTCAAAATGCCAATTTGAAGACCATTTTGTTTTAGGGGTTCAGTTACTCAAAAGGTGCTGTTGTGCATAAGGAGTTGTTGCCTCGGGATGATTAATGGTGTTGGCTACAAAGTTTATAGAATTGGTAGTTTGAGTTAGATCCTTATGTCGTGTAATATGAAATGTTTGGTATTAAATTACTCACTTTTTTTTTTATTTAATAAACGTGTTTTTTTTTCATGCAAACTATCTCCCATTAGAATTAGCTAATCTCAACTCTAAGCTTAAATATTAATATATTTTGCACTTCAACCCATTAACACTTTATAAGAGTGCTATGTAATATGCATTTCAAATATATCTATAATTGTTTGTTATTATGTTATATGTATATACAATTTTTTTTAATTATTTAATTATTCCCATAACAAAACACGGTCTCTTACTGGTATGAATGAGAATAGCAAAAAGAATTGCGGCATTGTTGAAGCTAGATTATTATGGGGAAATGGTGATGTTCAACTTTATTCAATTACAACAAAATAAAAGTACATATTAGGGGAAAAAAAAAGGATAAAATAAGATGGATTGGTGGACAATTCATATGATTGGGGGGAATACAGAAGTTGAGAATGTGCATGGCATTAATCATTGTGGCAATACTGACATGCTTGATTGTGTTTGAGAAAAACTTTATACTAGAGATTATTTTACTTATAATTATTTTATAATTTCATAATTATTTAATTATTATATAAAATTATGTAAAAATTTATAATTTATAATTATAAATTTTACTTAATATTTTTATAAATTATATATAATAAAATTATGATTGATTAGGTAATTATACGTGATATGTTTTCTCACACAAAAGGCAAAAAGTTATCTTTGGCTTAGGCCCACACTTTTTTCTCCAAATTAAATATAAAATAATTGAAAATTTGTTAATTTTATAATATTCTATTGATAATAATAATAATAATAATAATAATAATAATAATTTTATATTAAATAAATAATTAAAATTTTATCCATAAATTTTAATATATTAAATAAAAATATTATTATATAACACTATAATAGATTTAAAAAATATTTTAAGATAATTTGTTAGTGAAATTCAATCATTAATTATTTTATATATAAAATAAATTAAAAAAAGAAAAAAGAAAATGGGAAATGTGGAACCAAAAGTGAAAAAAAAAAAAACGCGGAGCACTAATTTGCAGTGCCACGTCAGGGGGTCCCCAAGGTCCGGTTGTCAGTTTGACTGTCCTTTTTCGAGTTTCACGTTAAGCTCAGTTTCTCGCATTCGCCAGGTGCGCGTGTTTGCTTGTTTTGTTGAAACTTTAAGGACTAATTATGCAATTAATTCCTAAACTCAATCAAAATTTAAAATTTATTTTTTTTATTATAATTTTTATAAATTAAAATTTTAATTTTAATTTAATTAATTTATATAATTATAATAACATCTATATTTCTTTATTTTTAAACTATCTCTTCATTTGTACCAATAAAGTAATAATTTATATAATTTATTAATTTGGTAATTTGAGTCCTGGAGATAACTCTGTTAATTTTTATTTGTTAAATATATTGAGGTGGCATTTAATGGCTGATGTGGCGTTATCATTGTGTGAGAAAAATACATGTGCACATTTTTTTTTTCTATTCTATGATTAAAAAAAAAATCCTAATTATTAAAACAAACCTAATATTATCGAGGAAAAAAAAATCCATCTATTGAAACAAAATTTCCCTAATTTTTTTGGTTGTAAATTAGGGTTTTGACATTTTTATTTTTGGAAGAAATTAGGCAGTGCTTGGTTAGTTTTTGTGCTTTGATTGTTGATTTGTGGATAATTTGAGACGTGTTCTTGAAGTTGCAATCGCAAACACCCTATCTGAAAATTATTCATTTTCGGCTTTTTTTTTTTTTTCTTTTGAAACGAAGAATAAACAAGTAAATATGGTTCTAATTGTAATCTGGGTAATGAATTCACCGCGAATCCGTGATCAATATGATTAAAATTAATTAAATGTGTTAAAGAATGTAACCTGGGTAATGGAGACACCATGATGAGTAAAATTGATTAAAAGTATTAAGAATTTTTAAGTGGTTGAATTTTTTTTAATTATAAAATCAAAAAATCAAAATATTTCTTGGACCAAAATGACCCGCCTAAGATAATGATTAAGCCATGTGGCAAAAAGAAAAAAATCCACCTCAAAATTTTTTCCTCAACCAAAATTCTATGTTAGTAAGGTTAATGAACATATCAACAAAATCAAGGGTCACGTCAATTAACAAAGTTTTCAATCGGACCCAAATTGCCAAATCAATAAAATAAAGAAAATCAGTTTATATAAATTATTGTAAAAGGATTAAATCTAAAGTTTTGGTTGAGTACAGGGATTACTGGCATAATTAGTCTAAACTTCTATATAACTATAAAATAAATCATTCACTAACTATTATGGTTAATTAGGAAAGCCAATTTGGCAACCGCACGGTTATATCAGAAGAATTACGAAATATATGATAAAAATACAATAGAATAGGAAAGAATTATAATATTTGGCATGAGAATGCAATTCAGCAAAATATCAATTTGGCATTTGAAAGCAAGTCACCAAAACAGCCGGAGAGGAGAATATTTTAACTAAGATCACCAACACTTCAATTCGCAATAAGTAGTTGATCAAATAGTTTAGATATTCCCCATTACAAAGTATAAAGTATCACAGGTCTAGAGAGGACTAAGACCTGCGCAAACAAGGTAAGATGGGACAAGCTGATTTAATATCCTCTACACACCCCTAAGCACGGAATGATCACCTGGACGGCGATAAGGTTACCAACGAAGGACCCATTGCAAGCTTGGGAACAAGCACTAATGGTGATTGTGTGCTGTGTCACTCAGCTGCTGAATCTAGAAACCATTTGTTCTTTTAAGTGCACTTTCTCAAAGAACATTTTGAAAGCCATTCCGGATCTTCGCCTAATTCATAGAGTTACTTAGAGGTGATAATTGGACGAATTTAGTTGAGTTTGTGTTAAATTATTTTTAGTTTAAATTTTTTTAGATTTGGGTTGATTCAGATTCTAATTTATTCAGGTATAGATTCTTTTGGATTTGAGTTGAGTTTGGGTTTAAGTATATTTTATATCATTTTTTATTATATATAATATAATCACATCTACGTAATTTTGAATTCAAAGTCGATGCCTAAATTTGGTTCTGTCCGACCCAAAAAAATGTAAGTTCGATTCCATAAGTCCAGTCACAGTAGGAAAAAAATTTGAATTCTAAACTCAGGGACGAAGTTGACCTAGCTCGCCCATTTAGGTACAAATAACTATTCATAATATTAAAAAATTATTTTTATATTAATATTTATATATTTATAATAAAATTTAAATAAAAATATATTATTTTATTTTAAAAAAATTATTTTAGGTCGAGCCCATTTAAAACTTAAAATTTAAGATCCGAACCTAATCGTGTTGGGCCTATTGGGCTGGGCGACCTATCTGGCCCGTGAGCAAGTCTAATTGCTAATTTAACATATAATTTTTTTTTTGATATAGTACTATCTATTATAGCTTTCATATTTTTTAATTTACTGTATTACTTTGTTACACTAATAGCATACTCTAATTATCATTACTTAAAATAATAATACAAATAAAAATAATAAAGTAAAAATAATATTCAAAGAAGTATTTAAAGGTTTACTACTAATATATATAAACTTTTAATATTTAATGAGTT
>JBBYHM010403289.1:0-12963 GCA_038381775.1 Adansonia rubrostipa
AGTTCATGTTGCTTTTAAAAAGTTTAAAACAAAATTTAAAATCTTTTTTTTCTATTATAGACCATATTGTCCTTTATAAAAAAAATAAAAAACTAAATGTTGTAAGGCCAAAAATTTGGAGTTTAAATAAAGAGGATTGAAAGGATGTTTCATGAACAATACTTATTAAAATTTCGACAAATTAAGATATATATATATATATATTATAAATAAAAATGTATAAAATTTGTCAAAGACAAATAATTAATGATGCTAGACCACTCATTTTGTTATGTACTTTTGATTGGACTCTCTACATAATAGTTGGCAATGGAGTAGAT
Organism: Adansonia rubrostipa; assembly: GCA_038381775.1. NCBI lineage: Eukaryota > Viridiplantae > Streptophyta > Magnoliopsida > Malvales > Malvaceae > Adansonia > Adansonia rubrostipa. The sequence goes on from JBBYHM010403289.1 coordinate 321, forward strand.
GGGGCAAATACTGTAGAATCTATTTTTGTTCTATTAGTTGATTGGTTTGCTTTATTAATCTTTTTGTTTTATCATGGATATTGAATTTTTAATACTATTAATGCCTTCATGAATATTGGATACATCTATTCCATTTTGTCTCGCTTTTCTCATTTGATATTTCTTTCTTATTTATATTTTTTTAAATAATAAAGTATATATTTTAAAAGAAAAATTTTTTGAAGTATGTCTAAACACAAAATAATAAAACATAAAGTATATATTACAAGAGATTTTACAATATAATTTCCATTTATCCTTTTTAAAAAACTGAATATTAAAAGGTAAAATAGCAATTTCAATTTGAAGGTGGAGCGAGGCGGGATGGAGCAAGCAAATACCATAACTACTCATACCCGCCTTTCAAACAAAGAAACCCACTTCGCCTCACCCCACCCCACCTCGCCTCCACCATTTAGAGAAAAACTCTCTCAGCTTGAATCGAATTGGTTCGTAATCTATCAAACAGATTGGATTTTGCCATCTGGATTCTATAATTAGTAGCTTGTGTAGGTTTTTTTTTTAAAATACTATACACAAAAATTTCGTGTTGAAAATATAACAAAGAAAATTTGGAGACAAATAAATCAATTTGATTTATCAGACATGAGTTGCAATCTTTGGATATTCTTTATAATAAAGAAATCCTTTGATTTTTTTCTTCAACAAAACTTCGATCCAAGGGTCTTCAAATTTGATCATGAATCGATGAGGTATGCTTTCAAGGGTCTTGTAGACTTGATCTTGATAAACGAAATTCACTTCACTTCTATCACTGGAATGGGATTGGAGAGCAGCTTCTTGAAGAACGAGAGCAGCATTTTTCATGTTCTTCACGTTCTTGAAAGAAAACTTCTGGAGACTTTGAGAGAACTTGAATCTTCAAAATCTTCTTCTTCTCTTTAAGCTTGAGAATTGTGTTCAATGGCTTTGGTGGAAACCTCTTTTTATAGTGCCAATGAGTCAAGTAGAAAAGAGTTCTTAAAGAATATAACCCCTTTAATAAATTTATCTTGATGAATTATCTCTTAATTAATTTAATTTAATTAGAGATAAAACTCTTTTATTTATCTCATAATTAATTTAATTTAATTAGAGATAAAACTCTAAATTAATTGTAATTTAATTAAAGATAAATATCTATTTATGATGTCATCAATTGCATATGGTGATGTAGAATTTAATTGATAATTTCTTAATTGAAAGAAATTTCAATTTACACATGGCAATTTTTGATTGGCCAAAATTTTTCTCCTTCTACAAATGCCCCTACAAGACTTGGTTACATACACGATTTCTTGTTAGTGTAGTAAGTGAGCAAGTCTTGAAATTTAATTTGAGACCAAAATTTATTTGCGCTTTTGTACTGGTCTTAAAAATATTTGCAAGTTTTAATTATTCCCACATCATCCTTATATGTGATATGTGAGAAATTTAATTTTAACTTGATATATATATATATATATATATATTTTCTTGATGGCGTCGTAGCCATGAATAAAGAACCATATTGAATGGTGTTTCCATAATGACCATATGTCTAGGATTTAACTCTTTGCCCAAATAGATCACCATAAATCTTCTTGGCCTTAATATATAATTCAACTAGGAATTGATCTTCAAATCCAAGTGTTATTTCATTAGAATTTGTCTCTTATTATATCCATCCCAAGATAGATTCTGACCAGCTTTAATCGAAGGCTGATTCAAACTTTAATTCAATTGGGATTTTCAAACCAGTATATAAAGCACCCCTAGGTCTTTGAGATTTCATACTTCAAAAAGCAAAAACTTAAAGCTGTGACCTTTAGATGAGTTCTTTTTGCTATATATTTTTTTGCAAGATCAATTACTTTTTAGATGATGTAGGTACACTCGCAAAGTAGATCATAAGTAAAAATTTTTCTTTTCAATCTGTCCAAGCTATGTCAGTCATCACGCCATAATTATGGCATATATATTTTCAATCTCGACTTAATCTTGTCTTTATGCAGATAATTCTTCATGAATCATGGGCAATTATCGGCTAGGGATTTGAGCTAGTGTTTTGGTAGAGATAACCTCCAAAAATTTTTTTCTTGGCCGTAGAAAAGATGGAAGGATTTGGCATCTTTAGGAGCAAGACCCACGTGTGGTTTACCATGGTCTCATCATTAATCTGCTTTCGAATATAGATATTAACTAATGAAGTCACATGCATTCTCATGCATATGGACATCTTGCATATTCATACCCAAATCATGCTTTTGCATGGCATCCATTAATAAGGCCAATCCATGTACGTGCTACTTTGCCACCATCAAATCAACCTTTATTTAATTTTTTGTTATCACATAAACCTGCATCTTGACACACCATCAATTGCCTTTAATTTTACTTATCAATTTTGCAATTTAGACATATGATTTGTTGGTGCCTATAGATCACTTGACTTTTTTTTCCTTTAATTTTTAAGATTGGTCAATGGATTGACAAGCTTCAATCTACTTTTCATGTCAAGACCACAAATCCGATCAGGTTTAAAATGTTTGATTCTAATGCTCATGTGGAGATTGCAAATCCGATCAGACACATTTTTAGAACAAGGAAGATTGGTAGTATATAAGACATCATACGTTTATGATCAAAACAAGGATGACGACTAGTATATATGATGCTACTTATGCATCATTATACATTTATAAAGATTTGCTACCTTCGACTAAATTCTTGTTGTAATTTTCTCTTATTACAATCTAGCTTTGCATTCTCAATCACTGATCATAGGGTGTAAGTATCTTCTTCTATAATATGATCATCTGATCTATTATTCTTAAAGTCGGCTTCATTCTAAGGATGAAGAAGCTCTAAGTGAACATGAAACCAATTGAAGTTACATATTTATTTTCATTCCTCTATGTCGGGTTATGGAAGATGAACAAAATCATGGACCAAATATGATGCATTCGAGATATACTTATTGAGGAATTTGTATGCTTTGCTTTTTGGTTAGCAAATAACAAATAGACGTTGTTGCTCACAGTAATATCATGTATATACATTTACATTACCATGGAAGGCACTTGGCAGTGGGACTTCATAATTGATTCTTCAAACTTTTATTTTTTTGTAGAGTCATCATATTATATTTCAAAGACCGCCAAGATTATCTTGTTATTCTTTTCAAGGGAGACGAAGGCATTAAAATGGATCACCTTTCTTTGCCGATGAACCAATATTCGGCATGTATAAACTAACTTGAACATTATTTTTTTGTTGTTGACTAAACTTGGCAATGAAACCAAGCTACCTACATATATTTAAAGGATCAAGTCATAATGTAGTTCATATATTTTCTTTATTTATTTATTTTATGCTATAACTTTTGCCTAAGTTATCCCAAAAGGGATTTTCAACTTAGTGAGCATTTTCTCTTCTCTTTTTTGAATGTGCAGTTTAAGCTCATGTTTAAGAGCAACATTTTTTTGAAGAACATTTAAAGTTCGTGCTTAGGAGCATCATGTTTTAAGCATAGTACTACTTTAAAAACTTGCCATTGATTGGTCCAACATTGACACTATCTTGATCAACAATCTTGTATGCACCATTAGTATAGAATTCTCGAACAATATATGGTCTATCCCATTTTGAAAGGAACTTGTTACCCACGGGATGTGTGATATTTATGGGTCTTTTCACAGTAAGGACTAAGTCTCCAACTTAGAATGACCGTGGCTTAACTTTCTTGTCAAAAGCTTTGGATAATTGAGCTTGATAACACTTCAAGCATTGTTGTGCTTCCAACCTTTTCTCATCCAAGGCTTTTAGTTCCTCCAAGCGTAGACGCACATTGTCTTTATCAGTAAGACCTTCTTGTACTGCAATTTTAATGAGGAATTTGTCGCTCAAGTGGTAGAACAACTTCTACATCATAAACAAGCATATATGGAGTAGCTTGACTTGTTGTGCGATATGTAGTACAATAAGTCCACAAAGTTTTTTTTATCTTTTCATGCCAATCTTTCTTTGAACGATTAACCACTTTCTTGAGAAGATTGTATAAAGTTCTGTTAAAAGCTTCTGCTAATCCATTTGCTGGAGCATGGTACATGGAAGAGTGATATTGCTTAAAGTCAAACTATGCACATAATTTGCTCATGTCAAACTGCTTCCCATTATCAGTTATTATGTATCATGGTACGGCATATCGATAAATGATATTGGTGTGAATGAAAGTTGTTTTAGTTTCTTTCTTCACTTTTTTATAACGTGCCACTTCTGCCTACTTTGAAAAGTAATTTGTAGCTGCAAGTATATATATATGTCCCATTAAACTCTTAGGTAATAGTCCTACTAAATCAAGTCCCAACCATTAAACGGCCAAGATGTGATTGTTGGATGCAATGGCTCAGGAGATTGATGGATAAAGTTAGATAAAACTGACAAGCTTGACACTTTTTGGCATAGTCCATGCTTTCTTTTACCATTGTAAGCCAGTAGTATCCTATTCTTTTGATTTAAATATGCAACTTAGCTCCAGATTGATGTGCACCACAAACTCCATAATGAGCTTCTTATAGAGCTTTGGATGCTTCATCTTCTTCTAAACATCGAAGAAAGACTCCTTCAAAAGAGCGACGATAAAGTGTACCTTTGAAGTAAATAAATCGAGAAGCTTGACGTTGCACTTCTGTTTTATGCTTTAGATCACTAGGTAATTTACCATACTTTAAATAGTCAACAGACAGTTGCCTCCAAACTTTTTTCTTGATCTTACAGACTGAAACAACATTAGATTCTATATCCTCTTTTTCAGAGATAGCAATTGATGACAAGACCCATCATTTACAGAAATGAACCTTTACTTCAGCACTTGGTAATGCAAGAGATGATGCCAAATTGGCTAGAGAATCTACTTGCCTATTTTCTTTTCTTGGTATGTGCTCTAAGTTCACGTTGCCAAACCATTTCAAAAGTTTTTTTTGCGTAGTTAACATATGGCAAAAGCTCTGATTTTTTCACTTTATAAAGTGAAAGAAGTTGGCTGATGACCATTTTAGAATCTCCATATACTTTAAGTTGGGTGACTTTCATATAAATTACCATTTCCAATCTAATGATCAGAGCTTGGTATTCTGCTACATTATTGGAATAATTTTCAGTGAGAGTGAATGCATAAGGTAACACATCACCTTAAGGAGTGACAAAGAAAATTCCTTTTCCAGCTCCTTTTTGCTATGCAGTTCCATCAAAAAACAACTTCCATGGCTTGGGAATTTTGATAAAAAGAACTTCCTCATCTGAAAGATCTTCAGAGAATTCCCAATCATCTGGAATAGAATATTTTGCAAGAAAATCAGCCAATGCTTGTCCCTTAACAGCCTTTTGTGGAATATAAGTGATATCAAACTTGTGTAGCAAGAGAGCCTCTTTTGCTAATTTTCCACTAAGTATAGTCTTGGACATGAGATACTTTAGAGGATCTATTCGAGATATCAAATTAATAGAGTGAGCTTGCAAATAATGCCTCAACTTTTTAACAGCAAACATTAATGCCAAACAAGTCTTTTCAATAGAGAATAATTTAATTCAGCACCATTAAGAGTTCTATTGAGATAGTAGAGTTCATTTTCTTTTCCTTCATCATTTTCTTATGCCAACAATGCTCCTAAAGAATATTCTTGTGCAGCAATATGAAAGATCAAAAGTTTTCATGATATGGGCACTTTTAAAACAAGCAGCCATAACAAATAGGCCTTAATGCTCTTGAAAGCATTACTACAAGCTTCATCCTAAATAAAAGGAACATCTTTCTTTACCAGCTGATTGAATGGTACCTGCCAAGTTTAATATGAAGTGTCAAATGTATGCTAATCTTCCTTGTAAATTTTTGAGTTCATGAAGATTACGTGGTTCTAGCATTTTCATGACCGTATCTCTCCTTGATTGATTAATATCAATTCCACGATGTCGTACAAAGAACCCTAAAAACTTACCCGAAGACACGCTAAAAACACACTTTAGTGGAGTTATCTTTAATTGATACCTACGTAATCTTTCAAACACTTGATGGAGATCGATGAGATGATCTGCCCTTTGCTTCGTCTTCATAACCAAGTCATCTATATAGCACTCGACATTTTTGTAAAGTATATCATCGAAGATCTTTTACATTGCTCTTTGATATGTAGCACCAGCATTTTTATCCCAAAAGGCGTAACTTTATAATAATATATCCCTTTTGAAGTTTGAAAAACAATAAGTTCTTCATCCTTTGGAGCCATGCGAATCTGATTATAACCAGATAACCCATCCATTAAAGACAAGGCCTCACGACCGGTTGTAGCATCCACCATTATCTCAGTTAAAGGAAGAGGGAAATCATTCTTCGGACAAACATTGTTTAAATCTTGAAAGTCCACACAAATTCAAAGTTAGCCATTTTTCTTTTTTACTGGGACAATGTTTGATATCCAAGTAGGGTATTTAAGTTCTCTAATAAAATTGGCTTCAATGAGCTTATTCACTTAAGCTTCAATTTGAAGAATTAAGTTAAGATGAAAACATTATTGAGCTTGTTTGATAGGTCTGACAGTCTTTTTAACACCCAGATGATGCATAGCTATTTTTGGATCAAGCCTTGGCATTTCTTTGTAGGTCTAAGCAAAGACGTCTCTATACTCAATCAGAAGGTCAAGATAAACTTTTTATTCTTCTGGAGACAAACAAACACTGATAAAGTTTAAACATAGATCTTCACTATTATCGATGTTAACCTCTTTTAACTCATCAATGGTAGCCTGATTTCCTTCTTCAAAGGATGTAGGGGCTTATTGAGCATCTTCTTCCTATGGTTCTTTATCAGCTTCCTTTATAGATACATGATGTGAAGTGGCTATTTCCATTTCTTTAAGTTTTTCTTCCTCTGAAGATGCAACCTGTTCGGTTATCACCATTGTGTGCTTTTTAGCCTTCAAGACTTCACCAGTAGTTACTTCGTACTCGCTTTGCTTTTTCATTTGAGAAGGAATTTTACTATAAAAATATTACCATCGTGTGCTTTTTAACCTTCAGGACTTCACCAGTAGTTACTTCCCACTCACTTTGCCTTTTTATTCGAGAAAGAATTTTGCTATGAAAATCTCTCGCTTTATTAAAAGTTGAGATATTTTTTTTTAACTTTGGTTGTCTTTTTTAGAGTTTGAACTTCCTAGTCTTGCATGCACGGGTATAGGCTCACTTCTAGAAGCTTAATCAGCTTTTGACCTTATCTGCTTAAACACTGACCTTTGAGGTAATTGACTGCTCAAATGGTCAAGCACTGAAACTTGGGTTAAACGTGTTTCTAAATGACTAAACACTGAAGGTCTTGGTGGCTCTATTGAATCTCTTTTCTCCTCAGGAATTTGCTCCACATTTATATATCTTAAAGTTTCTTTATGAATCTTTAATTTAATGGAGAATATCCAAGTCTTATTTTGGACGTTTTGACATGGTCAATTTTCTTTTACCAAACTTGAGAAACCATGATTGGATTTTGTGACTTTGCATTGCTAGATTCTTTCGCTAATTTAATAACATCCTCTTGCTTATATCCAGTTTTAACAAGTAGTCTATAGGCATTAGGATCAAAGCCTTTAGCACGATGGGACGGAAGAACTTGATGTTCGAAGAGAGGTTATTCCATTGGCCTGGCATATCCTTTCAAAGGAGATTTAAGAATTGTTGATTCTTCCAAGTTAATGAAGGGAAGAGTTAAAATTTTTAAAACTTGACTGATTTTATCTTCGTTGGCAGAGGGAATGAAGTTTTTTTTTCCTTTCGCTTCAATTCTTTCACGGGAGTAGTCATTACTTTTTCAATGAAAGTGGCCTCTATATAAAACTTAGCATCTGCAAAATGAGCCTTTGTTGAAGTAAATGGTTTGGCATCAACAACAATCATCTTGACTTAACCATTTCTACAGTACTTGAAGCATTGATGAAGAGTGAAGGAGACCACACCATTTTGATGTATCCACAGTCATCCTAACAACATATTATAGGTTATTTTGGCATTAATCACATGAAAGAGTGGATGGGACTCCATATCTCCAATGAAAAGTTAAAGTTTAAGCTTTCCAAGAGCTCTTTGTCCCCCTTGGTTGAATCCTTAAATCATTAGACTACTTTGAATCATTTCATCTAAAAAAACTCCTAATTTTTTTTATTGTGTTTAAAGGGAATATATTGACTGCGGAACCATCATCCACTAAAAGCCTGTTAATCTTTTGTTAGCAAGCTAATCCCACGATAAACAATGGTCGATAATGCTCGAGCCATAAGAATGATCTCTAGCTCTACTCACGACTATATCTATGTTGTCTTCATCTTCAAATTCTTCATTACCATTAATGTTATAACAAGTCATATGGAGCAAATCTTCATTTCTAAATTAGACTGACACGTATTATTTAAAGTGATTGGTCTTCATGAACTTTTCCAAGTTAAATTTTTATGCTTAGATGAAACTATTTTTATTTGAGGCATTTTGGGCTTTGGAGCTTTGCATTGCCATCTGATCATCTTAGCACTTATAGGGACCTTCACAGGTTTTGAAAGATTTTGCTTTCTACTTCTTTGACGTGTGACTAATGTTCAACCATTTTCATCCTTTTTTGCTTCTTGCAACAGATGGTTGCCCCCATTTGCTTGGAAATCCACCATTGTACTTGCGTTTGAAGGGAGTTTGATGGGATCAAAAGAGCCAAACTTTATGGTTTTATCCAAGAAATTGGAATAAAAAACCATAGTGATTGATGCCATTTTTGTCAACATTATTTCCTTTTCAAATTCAATCTTCCCTTCTTCATAAAGTGCCATGATTTTGTCTTTCAAGATAAAACATTTCTCCACAGGATGGCTAACTAATCGATGTTATTTGCAATAGTCGGGATCATCAACTTTATTAGCTTCTTTAGGCTGCTTTATATTTGGCAACCGAATCAGCTTAGTCTTTAAAAGTTCTTCAAGTATGCTAGAAACATCAGAATCAGAGAAATGGTATTTCTTTTCTTGCTTTTCCTTTAAGGTGACTTTAGCTTTACCTTTTTTTTTGGTAGGTACAGGTTTTGATTCTTGAACTTTTTTTGACTTAGGAGAGATCTTAAAAGGCTAGGTATCCATAGCCATGAACTGTTTGCTTTCTCCTTTATTGGAAAAGACATTGCCTACTTTTCGGGTGTCTTGCTTTTCCTTGCCCTTTTTCGGCTCTTGCATAGAAGGCTATTGATTTTCAGAAGATGACATACTTAGCTCCATGTCATGAGCATGGGTAGCTAGCTTTTCAAAGGTCTTAGGTTTGATGCCTTGTAGAATATAGCGCAAGCCCCAATTCATACCCTGTATGCATATGTTAAAGGTAGAAGACTCAGACAACCTTTTTTTGCAATTAAGGCTCAAATTCCTCCACTTATGGATGTAATCTATTACTAGTTCATCCTTCCGTTGGCATGAGCTAGTGAGCTCAATCATACTAATGATGCAATGAGTGTTGTAAAATCGATTAAAAAATTCTCGCTCAAGTTGTTCTAAGCTATCAATCCTTCTAGGCTCAAATCGGTGCACCAATCAAAAACATTACCCTTTAAAGATCAAATAAATTATTTTACCATGAGATCTCTATAGTTTCCAGCATTATTACAAGTTTCCATGAAATGAGTCACATGTTGGCATAGATTTCTTTTTCCATTGAACTGCTGAAACTTTGAAGGTTGGTAATTTTCAAGCATCCCCAAATGATCAATCCTTGGAAAGTATGGTTTTGCATATGTGTATGAAGGTTGATTGATGCTATCAACTTGATCCTTAATAACTTCTTTGATAAGATCTTTGAGTTGATTTATTGTGACCACTTTACTAATCTTTTGCTCTAACTCCATAGCATCTTCAGTGTTAAAGTTCTTAGCATCATTTTGAGGATTGGATTTACGATTTTTACTTAAAGCCATTGATTTTTTTTCCAGTGAAAGTAGCCATTCTATCTATCAAGAAGGCAATTTGTTTATCTTTTTCTTTGATACTTGCTGCGAGAGTTTCGATAGATTTTGCCAGAATTGCAACTTGCTCTTCAAGTGATGTGGTGCCCATTGTCATTATGTTCATTACTCCAAAGTTTGATTTTGGAGAATAAGGTGTTTAGGAGCTACTACCTGAGGAATTATCTTGCTGTTTGCATGATTTTTGGTGATTTGGACTTGATCCAGAATCAAGTTGTTCAATAGGAACTTCTGAGTCTTGACTTGAATAATTATCAAAGAGTAGATTTTGGTTAACCACTGAAGAAGTCTGATCATAAAGTTTAGAAAGAGATTTGGTCTTCGCCTTAGTGCCATAGGGATAAGTAGTGACACCAATGCTGGCTGATGAAGCGGGGTAGACTGCAAGATCAGTACGAGTAGGTTGGAGAGTTGGTTTGTTGACAAGGTTCTTCTTAGGAGCCATTGCAACTTGATAACTTGAATTTTAAAGAAAAGAGGTGAAAGGAAAAGATCGTCCCACCAAGTGTGCCAAAAATTTATACACACAAATTTCATGTCGAATATATGACAAAGGAAATTTAGAGACAAATAAATCAACTTGATTTATCAGACTTGAGTTGCAATCTCTAGATATTCTTTACAATAAAAAAACTTTTTATTCTTTTCTTTAACAAAACTTTGATCCAAGGGTCTTCGAACGTGACCTTGAATTGATGAGGTTCGTTTCAAGGGTTTTGTAGACTTAAGCTTGACAAATGGAATTCACTTTCTTTTTATCACCGAAATGGGATTGGAAAACAGCTTCTTGAAGAACGAGAGCATGTTTCTTCTTGTCTGAAGTTCTTGAGAGAAAATTTCTGAAGAATTTGAGAGAACTTGAATCTCCAAAATATTCTTCTTCTTTTCAGGCTTGTGAATTGTGTTCAATGGCTTTGGTGGAAATCCCTTTTTATAGTACCAATGAGCCAAGTAGAAAAGAGTTTTTAAAGAATATAACTCCTTTAATAAAATTATCTTGATGAATTATCTCTTAATTAATTTAATTTAATTAGAGATAAAACTCTTTTATATATCTTTAAATTAATCTTAATTTAATAAGAGATAAAACTCTACATTAATTTTAATTTAATTAAAGATAAATATTTATTTATGATGTCATCAATTACACATGGTGATGCAGAACTTAATTAATAATTTCTTAATTAAAAGAAATTCCAATTTACATATGGCAATTTGTGATTAGTCAAAAATTTTCTCCTTCACAAATACCCCTAACAAAAAAAAAAAGATTTGAGCCTTTTTTTTTCTAAAAGTAAGATAATTTCTATATTTCCTAATTATATAAAAAGAAAGGATATTGATTCAACAAAATGGGCAAGAGAAAGAATGGTTATAAAGAAGCATGGGACCAGAGAATGGATATGAGAGAGCAAATCAGAAGCGAGGTAAAAGAAATATGCATTTAAACCTTTTTTTTTACAAATTTCTTTACAACATTAATTATAACGTATATAAATAAAGAACAAATAAAAATATAATAAAATTTTTAATAAAACTAATTATATAAATAATTAAAAATTGTACAAATAAACATGATCAACTTTTTGTAACAAAAAATTTTTTGCAACGAAATAAATAATTTTGTCACAATTAATATTTATGAGGAAAAATTTTGTTGGAAAAAAAATTTGTCAGAAACAAATTATTTTTAGCAGAAAAACTATAAGAATTTACTCAAACTTTTGTTTGAAATAATACTATTTCTGATGAAATTTTTTTCAAGGAAATATTATCGGTGACTTAAATATTTTCTATGGAATTTTCTTTTTTTTCGACAGAAAATTTAAATAGAAAAATTGTTGCCTTTCAAGTTAAAATTAAACCTGCCCATAGTCGAGTCAAGCTACAGCCTAAAAATTTTAAAATTCAAGCTCAGGCCCAATTTTAGCTTGACCATCCAAATTTATTGTTTAAATATATTAAAATATTAAAAATAATTTTTATATGAATATAATTAAATTTAAATAAAAATATTATTTTATTCTATAAACAATAATCAAAGCTGAGTCAAATCACAAAATATTATACCTAGGCCTAGCTTGGGCCAGTGGGCTGCTCAACTCTTGAATAGGTCTAGTAAAATGAATTTGACAATAGAGCTTCTATATGGGAGTAGACAAATTGACTTGAATACTCTTAAGGTAAGAAAATTTTTTCTCGAAATTCTACTAGCACAATAGAGAGTTTTTTAGAAAGTATTTCCAATATTTAAATATTATACTAGGAAATCAAAACCAATATGGTATAGGACCTTTAGGACAATATTAGGTTAACAAGATACTGTCTTTATGATCAGTGTTGTAAGGGCGATCCTTGACAATGTTATCAGTACCATACGGTACCAGCTGTACAGGTCGGTACATATCGGTTTCAATACATAATAGTACTAGTGATAGTTAATTTTGTTTTAGTCTTAGTTTCAGTCTGCATCGGTCGTACAGGTAGGTACCGGCCTGTTTTTGTTGTATCGGCCAAAAATACCTTTATTGGTTGGTACATAACATAAGCTTATAGAAAAAGTTAAACTAATATTGATCTTAAATATTA